>VSMD01040730.1:0-45563 GCA_008750895.1 Mirza zaza
TTTTTTGAGACAGAGTCTCACTTTATTGCCCAGGCTAGAGTGAGTGCCATGGCGTCAGCCTAGCTCACAGCAACCTCAAACTCCTGGGCTCAAGCAATCCTGCTGCCTCAGCCTCCCAAGTAGCTGGGACTACAGGCATGTGCCACCATGCCCAGCTAATTTTTTCTATATATATTAGTTGGCCAATTAATTTCTTTGTATTTATAGTAGAGATGGGGTCTCGTTCTTGCTCAGGCTGGTCTCGAACTCCTGAGCTCAAACGATCCGCCCACTTCGGCCTCCCAGAGAGATATGTGTTGTTTTATTTCAGGTATTTTATCTTTTCTGTTGTGATACTTCTCAAAGCATAATTTAGAGAAATACAAAGTTTTATATGTAGTTTTCCTCTATAAATACAGACATTAATAAGAGTTAGAGTTCTTCAAATCTGTAGTTTGCTATTTTATATCTTTTTTTTTTTTTGCCAAACTACAATTAGAATTGGCCTGCTTGTAGGTGACAGAAGAAATTTTGGGGAGGCAAGGCATATTATCTTCTAGTTATTCTTTGCCAGAAACCAGAGTTTCTTTTTTGGTATTTATGAAACTTATATAGTCTTGCAAATTATGAATAATCCTTGATTCATTGTTTCCAGCCATGGATTGCCCCTGTAAGCATTAGATGGTCTGATGGAGGGTGTGGAGGTACCTGATATACCAAGGAGAGTAGTCATTCTAATTTCTTGTGCTCATTTCTTTGTAGGTAGATATAGTTGCTGCACAGAGTAAAGGTTCAAGGGGTGTCTTAGAAAGATTCATGTGGCCTTTTCTTTTAATAATTGAAATACTAAAAGAAAATTGGCTAAGTTTGACACTTTTACATTTGCCTTTGAACGAAGGAGTGTTAAAAAGCAACTATTTTACCAGCCTGAGCAAGAGTGAGACCCCATCTCTACTAAAAGATAGAAAGAAATTAATTGGCCAACTAAAAATATATGGAAAAAATAGCCGGGCATGGTGGCACATGCCTGTAGTCCCAGCTATTCAGGAGGCCGAGGCAGGAGGATTTACCAACTCTGGGATAGCATTTATTGTATGTAATAAAATATTATCTTCAGTTATTTTTAAATTTATAGAAATACTGATTATTCCATGCATGGTAAAATTGAGAACTACAATAAATGTAATAGACTTAGACTATATATAACCATGTAAGACCTAAATAATAAGCTTTAGGTGCATGTGTAATTTATATTTCATAATCAAAAATAAAATCAAATATGCAGTCAATACCATACTTATAAATGTGAGTTGATGGGTAGTGAAACTAATATGAATAAGTAAAGTCTATAGTGATTATTTTGAAGACATGTCATGTAATATGTATTAATGTATTGTAACTTAAATGTTAACAGTATATAAGAACTTAGGTAAAAAAAACATATTTCAAATATTTGGAAAACAAATTTAGAAACAAATATTTCAAAAGCTTAAATATAATTTGTTGTCATGTGCAGTTGTGTTTTATATGGGACTTCAGGTTCTAAAATTAGAACCTAACTTTTGGCATTAGATCAAAATCATATATATTCAAAATTATTCTTATAAATCCCTTTGGAGATCACATATTAGAAACCAAACTACAACTTTTAGTAAGACACAACTATTTTTTCCTCCATCATTGGAACATAACGATGTTTCCTACGTTGAGCACCAGGTGAGATATTTGGCTTGTATTTAAGGGCTGTGTTGTATAAATAATTAAACACTAGAAAAATAGCAATAATAATAGTAATTCCTCTGTAATACTTGTAAAACTGTCAGTCACTTTTCTAAAAGTTTCACATATATTAATTGATTTAATCTTCTCCAAACTCCAAATCTGTGAGATAGAAACTATTATTTTCACTCCCATTTTACAGATAAGAAAACTGAAGCACAGAAATTTTAAGTAATTTGCCCATGGCTACACAGCTGGTGAGCTTGGTGCAATGCACACACTAGCCTGCTTGCTTGCTCATAGTCCTTCTCATTATAGAGAGCTGCTTCCACAGTAAGAGAGAGATGCAGGAGTAGGGACTAACTGAAAGAATAGGAGAGTCGCCTCACATTTACTCCGGGGCACATCCTTATAAAACGGAATGATATACATCATCTGCATCATTGAAATTATTTCTCTTTTTTTACTTAGATCATTGAGTAAATTAAATACATATATCATGGGACTCTACAGTGGTTAATATGCTTCTTACAGTTTTGTTCAGATTATTTATCTAAATCTTGTGTGTATATATGTGTATGTGTCAGAGAGGGAGGGAAGCAAGCCCTGGGTCTGCTAGCCTTGCTCATCCCAAACTCTGTCTAAATCATTTTTTCCCACTAGGCAGAGCTAAACTTAAGCCAAGCCCCTTCCTGTATAGTCACAATTCTTAACCAGATTGTGCTACAATTAAAAAAAAAAAAACTTTGCTAGTGACAATTTAACTAATCTCATATAGCAGACTAAGTTTTCTTGCCTTATATGAATTATAATGAGGCATAGCATTGTGTATTATTCACTGATCATTAACCCTCAAATGTAGCACAATTTAATTAAATTCAAATTTTGATTGAATGGTTATTTTTGATGCATAAAATAACTCTTTACCTTAAGTATGAAGATAATTTGAAAGTGATAAACAGATGGAATAGGATCATAATAATAGGTATACCTGGTGAACTCTTATTCTGTCTAGTGATTTAATTAAAATAATAATGCATTGAAATACTGATATCTTTAACCCATTTCTTAGAGACAAGCCTAAAAATAAATCCGGAAAAGATAAGTTTGATGTGATCATAGAAACCTCAAATGCTGAGAACCAGGAACAATCTGGGTATTTTCAAAATCTGGATAGTCTTTAAAGACTATTTTCTTTCTTTCCCTCAGCCAAAAGAAAGTGAGAATAAAGATTTATTTTTATAGGGACCCAGCTGATAAATTGATAATTCACCAGCGATATCATTCCCATCTAGTTAAGTGTTAAAAGGGACTAAAAAAATCCATTCGAGATCCAATAAAATCAGAAATTTAGATAGGTCCAGAGTTAGTGAGATTTGCCATATTTGGTTTTTCTGGTAGACTCACAGAATCATTTTTAGATGTGGAAGAGATTGTAGAGGCCATACTACATCTATCCAGAAAGTATCTGGCCATTATTAAATTAACAAGAACAGTTTGCGCATTGCCTGTGTAACCTGTCAGCCAAGGAGAGTGGACTGGGATGTACGTGTGTGAACGATGACGCTTTCACGGTACTAGTCAGTGGGGCACTAGACACCATTGAGAGAGCATGTATACTATGTAGCCAGCACATTCAAAATGACTGAGGAGTAGAGAAATGAATCTGCACCAAATTTTGCATTAAGCTTGAACATTCCATCACGGAAATTACTTGGATGATTGAGAAGGCTTTTGGGGACAATGCAATGAGTGCAGCTCAAAAGTGTGACACAAATGCTTAAAAGGTGGTCAAGAATCTGTTGAAAATGATCCATGTTCTGGAAGGCCTACAACAAGCAGAACACCTGAGAATGTTGAATGTGTATGGGTTAGGTTAACAGATGCTGGGAAAACTGTGTGAGGTCCCAAGGTGCCTTCTTTGAAGGGGACTGAGACATCATCATCCTATGTTTCTTGTATCTTGTATCTTCTTCAATAAATATCTCTGTTTTTCATATTACATGGCTTGGATACTGATACTTTCCAGACAGACCTCATATGTCTTATTTTCATGTTATAGGTAAGGAAGCAGTTTCAGGGAAGTTAAATGACTTACCATAGTCCCACAATCACACAGAAACAGAACTGAGACTAGAACCCTAGTTCCCTAATTCCTCAGTTCGTTGTTTTTCACTTTCTCTACAGCCTTGCTTCTTTTGTATGAAAAAATATATAATAATAATATACTTTTATTTATCTTTTAAAGTGCCTCCACATCAATTGCATTTTTGTTCTTATACTTTCCAACCATATGTTTGAAATTGATAGGACAGGTATTATTTGATTGATTAGGAAACAGAAACACAATGTTTGTATGACCTACATTGTTTGTATGACACAATGTTTGTATGACCTAGTTACAGGTTTGTATGACCTATAACTAGAGACAAAAGGAGCCCAAAGCTAAAGCTAACTCCTACCACTATTCTGCATTGTACTGCCTTCCCTCAGGTGTATTCTTATATATTTATAGAAGTAAGAAGATGAAAAGAATCTATTCCCTTTGCTTGAGGTTTCTTGTATGATCGTTGTGTGTGAATCTTTGTGAATAGATAAGTTGAGATTTCTTCCTTTTGGGTGACACAGAATGTCATTTAAATTAGCCAGGTGTGGTGGCTCACACCTGTAATCCTAGCACTCTGGGAGGCCAAGGTGGGAGGATTGCTTAAACTCCGGAGGTCGAGACCAGCCTAAGCAAGAGCGAGACCCCATTTCTACTATAAATAGAAAGAAATTAGCCAAACAACTATAAATAGAAAAAATTAGCCAGGCATGGTGGCGCTACCTGGTCCCAGCTACCCGGGAGGCTGAGACAGGAGGATCACTTGAGCCCCCAGGAGTTTGAGGTTGCTGTGAGCTAGGCTGATGCCACGGCACTCTAGCCCAGGCAAGAGAGTGAGATTGTCTCAAAATAATTTTTTTTAATTTTTCTAAATAGATACTTGGTTTTAGATGTAGGGTTTTATGGGGCATTTTTTCAAGGAAATTTAAATGAAGCTCAAGTTCTTCCTTTGGCATTTTTTCAGAATTGCTTCAGATTGCTGGAATTAGCCCACATGGTAATGCTTTAGGAGCATCAATGCAGCAACAGGTAAATCAACAAATACCTCAGGAAAAACGAGGAGGTGAAGTATTGGATTCTTCTCATGATGACATAAAACTTGAAAAAAGTAATATTTTGCTGCTTGGACCAACTGGGTCAGGTAAATAACTTCCTGAGAAAATTTACTACTCTTTTAAAAAAATAGAATGTAAATGATTCTGTAACCTATATCATGATTGGGGGATTCTGGCTCTTGAGAAGAAAAGCTAAGGCTAGTCTTCCAGATAAGTTATCAGTGTCCTGCCAAGGCTTCAAGCTAAATTTGAGGCATTGCCGTTGCCCTTCAGGCCAGTTTCTAACATCTTAACAGGAATAATAAAATAAATAACAACTAGCTCTAAATAGTAGTAGAAAAAGAATGTAGCAGTTAACTTTTTATTATATACTACTCAAATTTATTTTGCATTTTTGTTGAAAAATTGTGTGCCAATATATTTTTAGTAAATGTTTAGTTACTGTTTCCATTTGTAGGTAAAACCCTGCTGGCACAAACTTTAGCTAAATGCCTTGATGTCCCTTTTGCTATCTGTGACTGTACAACTCTGACTCAGGCTGGATATGTAGGTGAAGATATTGAATCTGTGATTGCCAAACTGCTTCAAGATGCCAATTACAATGTAGAAAAGGCACAACAAGGTATGTTTTCAGCATAGTTTATCTGTCCCCAGATTTAGTTTAATATTAAGAGATAATAGAATTCTTATTTTGAGTCAAGGACTAGAATTCTGTAATTATATAAAAGTACCTATGTTATATAATTTCTGCATACTAATTAGGGGCCACAAAGTTTGCCTTGCCTTATTGTCATAGATGGCTGCTAGGATGAAAACAGGCCAAATTATTATTCTTTAGGTCCTTAATACTGTCATTGATTTTCTTGTTCTAACTCATTAAATTTATGAATTATTAATGGCCATTAGATTCTCATGCTAGTTGTAGAAATGTGAGAGTTTTCATTAGTTATACTCATTGACCATAACCACTCCAGACTCCTGTCCTAATGCTTAGGTTAGAGAAGGGATGAGGTAGGGGCAAGGAAGGAGAATGCTGGATGAGTTTAGAAACAGTTTAGCCTGTTGACCTGCAGGATGTCATAGATGCTGCATTTCTCTTTTCTCCATCTATCATCTGTCCTTGTTTACATGAAGAGCTTGACAGCTCCCTGTTGAAATTCCTTTAAGGCAAGGATATAGGTGGCAAAGGGTAAGCTAAAGTTCTGCTAGTACCAGCACTGCATATACCTCCTGCTTTTGCACTATTAAGGACTTGGAAACTTTAGTGGGGTAGGAAACTGTTGTTTACGAGATTTGGTTATACCCAAATGATATACTATAAAATAAATTACAAAACAGTTGTACAGAATGATGAATGGGAGAGATAGGAGTGTATTTTTAGAATATCAAAGCCATTGCATGTGTTAAGTGTAAAAGATTGAATAAATAACCTTGCTCTCTAGCTACCTACTCTTTTAAAGCTGAACCTACCTTGTGTCTGTCTTTCATATTATAAATTGAATCCTCCTTAAATTATAGGAATTGTCTTTCTGGATGAAGTAGATAAGATTGGCAGTGTGCCAGGCATTCATCAATTACGGGATGTAGGTGGAGAAGGCGTTCAGCAAGTAAGCAGTTGAATATTTTGTTCAAGCCCACTAAAAGGAATACATCAACCTCTCCCAAATATTGTACGTTTGGTTTCACATTCAATTAGATTCTATTTTGTTTATTTCTCCCACCCCAAACTCCGCATACCATTTTAAAGTAGGTCAGATCCTAAAAGAAAGTTGCCGATGATTTTTAATAACAAATTACCTTGCTTAGGAAATTAAAAATATCTTGAAAAACAGAAAAAATGAAATTTAATCTTTGTTGTTTTTATTCCTCAAAGGCCCAGTTAAACATTTCTAGAAGACTCTTGAAGAAAGTTCTGGTTCTGACTAGACATGAATGAACTATGTACATATTTCTTATACCTTCCATTTAGTTAGAAGATAGATACAAAATAGCATTTCATTTCTTGCAGAGTCATAACTGAAATCACAATAATCTATTGGTCAACTTGATCTTTTAATGGTAACTGATTATAACATAAACTACTAAAGGATAAGGACAATTGCTTCATTTTTTTTTGACAGAGACATAGGTATAACACTTATATAATAAAATGTGCTGGATAATGTTTTTAATAAGGCATCTCAAAATATAGGTATTCTCAAAGTTTAGGAGTAGAATAGAATTTTAATTAATGTGAAAGACATAGGTTCAACTATTTTCAAATTTCGAATGTTCCCACCATATGTGGGTGCTCTTCTATACTGTCATAATTCTGTCTTTATGTCAGAAGTTATGTCTTTACCATCAAAAACAAACTCTTAGGTAGACTGTTTCCTAAATTATGATGTTTCAGGAGTCCTATAATCATTTCAAACAAATTTATGAATTATTAATGTGATAAATGCATTAGATATTCATGTTAGTTGTAGAAATGTGGGAGTTTTCATTAGTTATCTTCATTGACCATGACCACATATTATTTTCCCCATTGAATCCCATTATCTAAAATACAATAAATAATATACTTATATGGTGATTCTATAAATCATTCATTCTTTATTTAGGGTTTATTAAAACTGCTAGAAGGCACAATAGTCAATGTTCCAGAAAAGAATTCCCGAAAGCTACGTGGAGAAACAGTACAAGTTGATACAACAAACATCCTGTTTGTTGCATCTGGTGCTTTCAATGGCTTAGACAGAATCATAAGCAGGAGGAAAAATGAGAAGGTAAGTGTATCTGAGGGGTTACTAGAAGGATAGGGAGCATTTAAAGGATGGATACTCAGTTTCTATTCTCATAACTGCTGGCTACCAGTCATGGATTTTAAGAGTTAGGTTTTCTTAGAGCAGATCAGAAACATGTATGTTTACTGTAGTAAACCCTCACTTAACATTGTTGATAGTTTCTTAGAAACTGTGACTTTAAGCAAAACAATGGATAACAAAACCAATTTTTTTTCTTATCAACATTAGAAGGAAATGATGTTATTCACAGATTTGCTATACCTCTTTCCCTTAAAGTCGCAGTTTCCAAGATGGTGTTAAGTTAAATTTCAGAGTAGGCTGGGCACAGTAGTTCACACCTATAATCCTAGTAGCACTCTGAGAGGCCGAGGTGGGAGGATTGCTTAAGCTCAGGAGTTCAAGATCAGCCTGAGCAAGAGCGAGACCCCCGTCTCTACTAAAAATAGAAAGAAATTAGCCAAACAACTAAAAATAGAAAAAATTAGCTGGGCATGGTGGTGCATGCCTGTAGTCCCAGCTACTCTGGAGGCTGAGGCAGAAAGATTGCTTGAACCCAGGAGTTTGAGGTTGTTGTGAGGTAGGCTGATGCCATGGCACTCTAGCCCAGGCCACAGAGTGATGAGACTATGTCTCAAAAAAAAAAAAATCAGAGTAATAAATTAGAAGATTTCTAAATATTATCTATAAAATTGGCATTTTAAAGTTTAAATGATGAGTTCAATTTAATATTTTATCTAAGGTGTTCTTTTATTTTTTGAGTTAGATGCTATATCTGTAAAATTTCTATTCATTCCTCCTGCCCAATTTGCTGGTGCCCAATAAGCAGCTTATCTCCGTTGCCCCAGTTTATAGGGTCTTAGATCACTGCCAACACTCACAAATGGAGGGAAGTATTTTGGGATTTAGAGGGAAGGGTTGGAAGGGTTGTGATCCTGCCTAGTTTTTTTGTTTTTTGTTTTTTGTTTTTTTTTGAGACAGAGTCTTGCTTTGTCGTCCAGGCTATAGTGAGTGCTGTGGCGCCAGCCTAGCTCACAGCAACCTCAAACTCCTGGGCTCAAGCAATCCTGCTGCATAAGCTTCCCTAGTAGCCGGGACTACAGGCATGTGCCACCATGCCCGGCTAATTTTTTCTATATATATTAGGTGGCCAATTAATTTCTTTCTATTTATAGTAGAGACGAGGTCTTGCTCTTGCTCAGGCTGGTCTCGAACTCCTGACCTTGAGTGATGCGCCTGCCTCAGCCTCCCAGAGTGCTAGGATTACAGGCGTGAGCCACCACGCCTGGCCAATCCTGCCTAGTTTTATATATGTTTCTTAAGCATTCTTACAAGCCCAGCTTTTAACTGGGGCTGACTTGTTTCTTCAAATCTTGAAGGTACTTGCCCCATACATATTTTTGTTGACTGATTACAATAAAATGTAATGTCAACATAGTGGTAAGAAGCTCAGAAAACACCCATATTTTCCATGTTTTGTGTTTTATGTAATAGCCACAAATGTTCACTTTTATATTATATGATATTCTACCTAAATGAGTATGTCATAAGTCAGCTGTTTGCTACATTGCTTGTTATAAGTCTTCTTAGCTTTGAATGTACTAGTTTAAGTAGCAGTTCAGTAGTAGTAAGAAAAAAATAATGCTGCTAAGTGCCTCATGATAGTTCCTTTGCCTAGTGTAGATAAGAAATACAAATACTAACTGAGCCATGTAATGTTATTCCTCAGTACTAGGCCTTACTCAGCATGGATAAGGTTAGATTTTTATTTTTCTGCTAATTTATTAGAATTTCAATAGCAGGAAAAACATAAATTAAGTGTGAAAATTTGTTTTTCTTTCTTTTTTTTTTTTTTTGAGACAGTTGCTTTGTTCCCCAGGCTAGAGTGAGTGCCGTAGAGTCAGCCTAGCTCACAGCAGCCTCAAACTCCTGGGCTCAAACGATCCTACTGCCTCCACCCTCCCGAGTAGCTGGGACTACAGGCATTCGCGCCACCATGCCTGGCTAATTTTTTTCTATACATATTAGTTGACCAATTAATTTGTTTCTATTTATAGTAGAGACGAGGTCTGGCTCTTGCTCAGGCTGGTTTCGAACTCCTGACCTTGAGCAATTGCCCACCTCGGCTCCCCAGAGTGCTAGGATTACAGGCGTGAACCACTGCGCCCGGCCTGTTTCTCTGGCTATTGAAATTCTACATTGATTTACCCTAGCAAATTAGAAGAAATTATCTTTGTGTATGTGTTGAGAAACAGATAACCTTATTCTGAAATTCTGTAACCAAAAGCAGAGACCATGTTCTGATATTGATTTATAATGAATAATTCTTAACACTTCCAAAAAGGATTTGAAACTAGAAAACATGTAGAACAGAACAGTTGAAGTGAATGTCAGAAAAAGAATCAAAAACGTGTACAAGAAAGGTTTAACTCATAGTTTTGATTTATTGGGAATTAAGTCACACCGTTTAGCTGTGAACCTAATGAAAATTAGGGAGAAATCATAGGTCCTAGTTCTTACTCTGAAAGAGGATATGAGGTCTTCAGGAAATACAAAGTTGATAAAAAATTTGTCATGTAGATCTTTATGAAAAAAAGAGAGATGTGAGACTCTTCGAGAGTGATTTTATAGAGGATTAAAAATATCCATGTGGGCCGGGTGCGGTGGCTCACGCCTGTAATCCTAGCACTCTGGGAGGCCGAGGCAGGAGGATTGCTCAAGGTCAGGAGTTCGAAACCAGCCTGAGCAAGAGCGAGACCCGTCTCTACTATAAATAGAAAGAAATTAAATTAGCCAACTAATATATATAGAAAAAATTAGCCTGGCATGTTGGCGCATGCCTGTAGTCCCAGCTATTCGAGAGGCTGAGGCAGAAGGATTGCTTGAGCCTAGGAATTTGAGGTTGCTGTGAGCTAGGCTGACACCATGGCACTAGGATTACAGGCGGGAGCCACCACGCCTGGCCAGAATTCATTCTTTTAGGGTTGGTTATTACATAGTTCTTAGGTTCTCAGTTCTGAAGGCAGGCAGACCTGAGTTCAAATTCTGGCTTTGCCACTTTGAGCAAGAAGACCTTGGTCAAGATACTTCATGTCTCTAAGCCTGTTTTTTGCTTTGTAAAATGTGCTTGATAATAGAACCTTCATAGAGTTGTGGCAAAGATAATGTGAATTATGCATGTAAAGTACCTGAGGCAATGAAACTTCATTCTACTATTTATAATATCCATCATTTCTTTGGCAGTATCTTGGATTTGGAACACCTTCTAATCTGGGAAAAGGCAGAAGGGCTGCAGCTGCTGCAGACCTTGCTAATCGAAGTGGAGAATCTAATACTCACCAAGACATTGAAGAAAAAGATCGGTTATTACGTCACGTGGAAGCCAGAGATCTCATTGAATTTGGCATGATTCCTGAGTTTGTGGGACGGTTGCCTGTGGTAGTTCCTTTGCATAGCCTAGATGAGAAAACACTTGTACAAATACTGACTGAGCCACGTAATGCTGTCATCCCTCAGTACCAGGCCTTATTCAGCATGGATAAGGTTAGATTTTTATTTTTCATACCTAGTTAATGATGATTTTCTTGCTATTGCAATTCTACATAAACTAGCCTAACAAATTAAAAAGGAATCCTGCTTATGTAGAATACCAGCCTATTCCACACTAAATATGGACCTAGGAATCAAGGAAGGCACATTATGTTACATTAGAATTTAGAATTTGGCTTTCATTCTTTTGCATTAAAGTCGTCATTGTAGCATAAAGCCCAAGTATAGAGAAATGATGCCATCACCCTACCATAGCCCCTTCAAGCCAGACACACAGGATTGTCCTTTCAGCTTTGAAATTCTAAATGCTTTTGTTGTAACATACTATATATACTTTTGTCTAGGTAGTTTTATTAACTCTCATATCTACATCTTTGTAGCCAGACACACGGAGGTCACTGTAGCCCACACAACCAATCAGATAGCAAATGGTTTGAGTTTTATGAACTCAGCATCTCTAAATATCAATTTCTTCCTTTCCATTGTCACTGCCACAAGTCAAGCCCCTTAATCATTCTTCCTCTTGACCCATGCATTTGCTTCCTAATTGGTCTGCCTATCTCTAGTCTATGTTTGACCTCCACCACCAAAATATTATCTCCCTCTTTACCTCCAGAATGGATCACTTAAAAATTATCAAGCACAGTTCCCAGCAAATAGATATTAAATTCTCAATAAGTATTTGTTGAATGAATAAACACAAGGCTCATTCTTTTACTCCCCCGCTTAAAAATCTTTCAGTGGTCCTTTAGTCTTATTTAGATGATCCTACTTTGGTGCTCCATTAGCACCATGTGCATACACTGGACTGTAAATGCTAGTTTACCAATCTGTCAGTTGCTTGAGGGCAAAGATGCCTAAATTATCATTCAGTCGTAATATGTAAGATATAGATCCAGTAAATGTTGAAAAAAGTCCATGTTAATCTAGAATACCTCTTCAAACTTAAGAACAAGCTTAAGAACCTGTCATAGGTTAATTGATATATAAACAAGTGCTTTTTAAAGGCAGAGTTCTAAAACACCATAAGAAATAGTCACTTCAGTATTTTCTGGAAGTAGAAATTATTAAGCAAAGCTATTTTAATATTTAATACCAAGATCTTATGAAATCTGTTCAAGTATTTTGTGTTTTGTTTTTTAAAAATATAATCTCAATATTTGAACTCTACTATTAATTTGTGATAATTTAAAGAGACTTGTCTAAAGTTTTACCTTTGTTGTATAGGATGAAAGGGTTGGTAACACTCTTTAAAATGTAGTTAGTTACAGGGACCCAATGAAGATTTTCTAGGAGGAAAGTGATAAAATCTAAGTGATACTTTAGTCTGAAAGGAGATAGGATCCAGTCCAGACATAGAGATTCTGACCCTGCTTGTGTTTCTGAATATCATTGAATCAGTTTATTTAATCCTCTGGAACTTATTTGCTTAACTATGATTTCAGGGTACTGGTTTCTTTTAGTTTTAAAATTCTGTGATTCTAAGAAGACCAGCAGTGGTGATAGGTAGTAATAGTTGATAGATCAAATGCTATATGGTTATATTATAAAAATATTATAAAGGATTATCTATTCTAACTTATTTTAAATGTATTTATAGTGTGAACTGAATGTTACTGAGGATGCTTTGAAAGCTATAGCCAGATTGGCACTAGAACGAAAAACAGGTGCACGAGGCCTTCGGTCCATAATGGTAAGTTGGCATTATTCTACAAAAACTAGATTATTTGGCTGGGCATGGTGGCTCATGCCTGTAATCCTAGCACTCTGGGAGGCCACGGCGGGAGGATCACTCAAGGTCAGGAGTTCAAGACCAGCCAGAGCAAAAGTGAGACCCCATCTCTACTAAAAATAGAAAAAATTAGCTGGACATGGCAGTGCATGCCTGTAGTCCCAGCTACTCGGGAGGCTGAGGCAGAAGGATTGCAACTTCCCACTTAATGCTCTCTGCCCCTCTTCAAGACTTAGGGAAGAGGAGAGTGGCTGGAACCCAGAAATGCCACTAACCCAAGTTGGCCAGGACTATCTGGTACTCAGTATCTGTAAAAGTGCAAAAGTTGGTGTTACAGTTTTACCCTTCTCCAGAATGTGTTGCACTTCTTGTTTTAGGCTATCCTTACTTTTCCCTCTAGCAAAACAATTCTGTCTTATTTTGAGACCACCTTAAGCAGAACCTCTCCTGATTACCGTTGCTCTTCCTCCTCTTCTGTTTCCCATTTTTCTCTAATCCAGAATTCTTAATCCAAAGAACTAGTTTGAGTCCTGGCTAAGCCTCTTTTCCCTTCTAGCTGTGTGACCTTGAGTGAACCACAACTTTTCTGGGCCTAGTTTCTTTATCTGTGAAACAGGGTCCAAACGTCTACTGAACCACAGTCTACCTCGCCACGCCTGTTGTGAGGATCAAGTGAGCAAGCTCTTTGTGAGCTGTAAAAAGCAATAGAAATGTTAGCTATGCTAATTATGGTTGGCTAGTCACTCTTCCAGAACCCCTCCCTTTCCTTTGGGACCAGCCCTACAAACCCACCCGAGTCTGACACTTCTCCCCACTGTGGTGTCTGTGCACCAACCATTCCAACTTCTCTGAATTTAGTTAGAAGCTGTTTTAATATTAAGAATATGAGCTGGGTACAGTGGTTTGCCCCTATAGTTTCAGCTACTTGGGAGGCTGAGGCAGGAAGATCACTTGAGCCCAGGAGTTCGAGACCTGCCTGGGTGATACAGCAAGACCTCGTCTCTTAAAAAAAAAAAAAAAGCTTTTACATTGATCTCAGCACTCAGTTCCTAGTGTATAATATAGAAAGAAATAATACTTCTTGAGTGAGTGGATTCAATTGGTGATTTATAAAATTTTGTTTGTAACCTGTTTTCCATGTAAATCATTACTTTTTATCTCTTTAGGAAAAGCTGTTACTAGAACCAATGTTTGAAGTCCCTAATTCTGATATTGTTTGTGTGGAGGTAGACAAAGAAGTAGTAGAAGGAAAAAAGGAACCAGGATATGTTCGGTAAAGTATATTTTCAAGGCAGAACAGATCTAAAATTCAGGATCAATTCCTTGCTGTGGGTTATTGGTCTGTCATTTAAAAATTACATAAAAATCCTTATGTTTGTAAGGGAAGCAATAATCTTAAGTTTTCTGTAGAAAAATCTAATTTGAATTTGTAAAATAATACTATTTTTGTGTCTTTTTGAAAATTGATCTTCAAAATCAGCCTCTACTTTTTTCTCCTAAAAAAAGTATCAAAAGAGACATAAAGCAGTACAAATGAGATTAAAATGAATTTTTGCTACTAATTCTCTAAAAGTCTTTGACTTTTTTTATGTCTTTCACAAGTCCAAAACTTTATCATAATTTTTTCTCCCAGATTTATCATATCAGTTGATAAATTCAATACATTTTTCACTGCTTTATCTATTCCAAGGGTCAGCAAATTTGCTCATAAAGGGCTAAATATGTTAGGTCCATAAAAGTCTGTATTGCAGCTACTCAACACTGCCCTCATGGCACAAAAGCAGCCATAGACAATATGTAAATAAATGAGTATGTTTGTGTTCCAATAAATCTTTATTTACAAAAAGAGGCAATGGACTAGATTTGGCTTGCAAAATCTAGTAGTTTACTAACCCTGATTTATTCAATAAGTATTTATTATACAGGGCTTAATGTTACACAAGTTAGGTTTCTGTTGAACTCAGTCACAAGGTATATGTTTTATTTTTTATTATTTTTAATTAAATTATTTACTATCTTTTTTCTTTTTTTATTCCTTTCCTAATTGTGATGGTAAATATGTTTTATGTTTGTTTATCTTCACGATAACTTTGGAGGCAGTTGATTGGTTTTGAACAGCCTCAGTTATTCAGAAAGATGTAATCTTTTATTCCTATTGTTTAATGTGTGACTTTAAAAGGAATTGTGATGGTCTAAATCATAATTTTGACTAATTTGAGTCAGGTCAGATTCGGTCAGAAGTAGTCAGCTTCTTTACCACATACATATGTTAAAGTATTTGAGTTGAAATAACAGATTCTACTTTATTTGTTGGAGAAAAGGATTTTTTAACCCTTAATAATTGAAGACTTGTCCATTTAATTCAGTAATAAATTTGTTAGGAAAAATGTTGGGAAATTTATTTGCAACTCATGGTTGTGTAATCTGTTTCCCATATTTCACCACTATGCAAACAATATTTAAAATGCCCTGAATATTTTCTATTTTTGTGGCTTTATTAGCTAGAGGATTAATTTACAATTCAAAGTCTAGAAATCATGTTGACCTCCAATTTTTATTTAAAAAACAAATAAACATGGCTTTTCATTATAGGGCTCCAACAAAAGAATCCTCCGAAGAGGAATATGACTCGGGCGTCGAAGAAGAAGGGTGGCCTCGTCAGGCAGATGCTGCAAACAGCTAAACTGTCAGATTCCTGTCCTGTATATAAAGCTTTTCCTTCTTTTGTTTAGGGTCATAACTGTCTCTACAGTCTGATATTAAAGGCATTGGATCTATCTTGGCTATCATACATGGTCAGAGAAGCCTTTAGGATAAGAATCAGATCATGTATATTATTGTAACATCACATTGATTTATACAGAGGACATTATGTGGACTTTAATGATACAATGTTTAGAGATAAATGTACATTATTTTGGTTCCATTTTTTAAAAATATGCTTTAACAAAATTCTTAGGAATTCTTTTAAGCAATGCAGATATTGCAATAACTGTGGATTTTACAATAATGTTACTCTACAAATGGGAAAATAAATTCTTTAAAATTAAATGTTGGGATACCATTCTTTAGTGTTACCTTTTTCTACTTACATTTGTTTCCTGAAAATACCAGAATTTTATTCATCTGAAAAATTGGACCAGGTAGTTTTCAAATTGTTAAAAATTTCATGAAAAAATACCCTCAAGAACCATATTTGATGATTTGTTTAGCTATATTCTTAGTCTTATCTGCTAATGCATGACACTAACTTCCCAATTGGCACTATAAAAAAGGCCATTCTCTTATTGGTTTGTCTGATTTATTTGCCATCTTTGATCCATTTTGGTACCATGAGTGAGTAGATGGAATTGAAGTCTGGCTTAACTCTTCAGAAAAAGATTATACATCTAATTCTATAAATAGCATGCAGTATCAGTCATAGCAGTAGCTATGTGCGGAACTAAATAACCTGATATTGTTTACTTAAAGTACTGAGCTAGTTTTTTTGTTTTTTTATGCCGAACATTTGTCTAATTCTTTGGCTTCATAGAACATTAAAGAAAACCTGTGTTTTGCTATCTGCCAAAGTGAATATGTCACACTAACATATGTTACTAACCTTCATTATATAACAAAACTAAAAAGTAGGAGGGAAATTTGGTACTTGAAAATTGTATCATTTGATTACATAATCATTAAAATATTTGGATTTGGGTACCTTTCCAGTTTTTTTCTTTCCTTCTGTAATGATACAAGTTTCTATGTTATTCAATTCATTCTCATTTATAATTGTTATAAATCAGAGGGTTATTTTTGTGTGTGTTTTTTTGTTTGTTTATAGAGTTTTCCCTACTTTTGTTTAGGAAAAGAACCTAAAAGCTCTTAGCAAATTCTAAATCCTGTTGATGAAGAGTTGAGCCTTCCATAATGTAATAAAAGGGATGTAAGATACCTATTTATGGCTGGGGTAGGACCAGAAATGCACTTTGTATTACAGAGTATTTAAGGCTAGTCGCTATAATATGGCACAGAAATAGGTATCCTTCTTAGTCTCCCTAATAATGGTTCTTTCATATTAGAACTCTGTTCATTTTCTCTTATAGCATCATTTTCCTTTTTGTAGAGTGGAGATCAGAGTAGCTTCTAAACATGTCGAGGGTAATCCTCCAAAAATGGGCTGGGAGACATTTTAGTCACAACAACTTACATTTGGTTTTGGAAGTTGTTAACAAAGCATAATCGATGTTTTTAAATCAAACACAACTGAGTCTAACTACAATTTGTATCTTGGAACTTATGTTTTGGCATTGAATAAAACAAAAGGTCTAAATGAAAGCCAACGTGGTGGTGTGTCCATATTGCAACAGTGCAGGAGCACTCTGCATTGACGGCAACAAGCATGGCCAAAGCAGTGCCATTTTTAGGCACTGCTGTCATATGAGCTGCTTTATTCTAGGGATTGGTTAATCCGTGGGACTTCATATGCTTCTAATAAATTCTTCTAGTTATAGAGCCACAAATTTAATTAAGGTTTTTATTGAAAATCCTTAGTGTCCTTCACAGAACATGACACTAGGGATACAGGTCAAGATTTTCAAGAAACTACTCTTGGCCGGCTCAGAGTCTCACATCTGTAATCCTAGCACTCTGGGAAGCCGAGGCGGGAGGATCGCTCAAGATCAGGAGTTTGAAACCAGCCTGAGCAAGAGCGAGACCCCATCTCTACTAAAAATAGAAATTAATTGGCCAACTAAAAATATGTATAGGAAAAATTAGCCAGGCATGGTGGTGCATGCCTATAGTCCCAGCTGCTCAGGAGGCTGAGGCAGGAGGATTGCTTGAACCCAGGAGTTTGAAGTTGCTGTAAGCTAGGCTGATGCCACGGCACTCCAGCCTGGGCAACAGAGTGAAGTTCTCTCAAAAAAAAGAAAAGAAACTACTCTTGTAGGGGAAGTAAACACAAATTTCAGTGCATTTTAATAGTGGAGGTGAGGTACTAGGTGTGGTGGTACAGAAGATGGGTCTATAAGAACATGTAGGAATATGCCAGAAGAGAATGAGAATTAAAATCCCAGAGGTATAAAACAACAAATAGGGAGCCTTAGGAGTTGAAAATAGGAAACAACTATGACTTCCCTGTTTAAATACTCTGAGATGACCATTTAATATTCTCTTTTCTGTCCAGCTAAAGACATTGCCTCATATTTCATTGAGAGATAATCAGATGGAACTCATCGCCCTACTGTCTATAAATCTACCCACTTCGTCATGCAACCTTTCTAGTTAAAACTGAAGGATTCCTCTTAACCAAAACTCAATCACTCCACATATGTTCTGGGTCCCATCATCCCCTCTCATTTCTCAAGGCCTTCAGTTCTTTTATTGGTATCTCTACTACGTTGTCTGCTTCCTTCTGAATCATTCCCAGCAGCATCTAAACACCGCCTAGTATCTCCTGTCTTATACCAAATCTCCCAAGCTTAGTTCCTTATCTTTCCAGCACCCTAAGTTCCACTAGGGTAAAGACCAAGCCTCTCATTAACTGTATTACCAGCACCTACCATAGTGTTTCATATATTTGGTGTTCCATACATTTTTAAACAAATAATAGAATACCTTCTATGCCACGTTAAATTATAATTTTTTTGCAGAAAGTAGTCGGGCATTATTTAAAGGGGTTTAAGCAGGGGAGTTGACCATAATTAGATGTGTATTTTGGATTGTTGGGAAGGGCAGGCTCTGAGGAAAATGACTGGAAGGAAACATGACTATAGGTCTACTCAACATTATCCAACAAATGCTTATCTCATCAGTTTTCTCTTTTTTCAGATCAGTTCTCATCTGCATAAAAAAACCCACAACTTCCTTGAACCCACATCCTTTCCACCCGTTGACCAGCTTGTTCACAGCAAAACTAAAAGTTGGTCTTGCAGTTTCCAGTTCTCCTCCAGGCTGTAACTTTTAGATGAGAAGCTGTTGGAAGGTTTTGCACAGAGAAATGACATCTGACTTAAGTTCTTTTTAATTGAGTGGGTCTGTGGAACTGACTTAAGTTTTAAAGGCCACTTCTGTTGCAGGGTGAGAGAACAGACTAGGAGAACAAGGAAAAGAGGATGAATTGCGATAAGGTGGTAGCAGTGGAAGTGGGATAGGTAGGTAGAAGTGAATAGGTAGGTATTTTCGCAAGTCCAAGGAAAAGTGGGATCCTGTGGGATCTTCAATGGGGAAACTCATAAAGATGTTTGTTTGTTTGTTTATTTGAGACAGTCTCACTCTGTTGCCTGAGCTAGAGTGCCATGGCATCAGCCTAGCTCACAGCAACCTCAAACTCCCGGGCTCAAGCGATCCTTCTGCCTCAGCCTTCCTAGTAGCTGGGACTACCGGCATGCGCCGCCATACCCGGCTACTTTTTTCTATATATTTTTAGTTGGCCAATTTCTATTTATAGTAGAGACGGGGTCTCGCTCTTGCTCAGGCTGGTTTCGGACTCCTGACCTTGAGCGATCCGCGCACCTCGGCCTCCTAGAGTGCTAGGATTACAGGCGTGAGCCACCGCGCCCGGCCCCTTTCTTCTATTTAACTCATATTCATCCTTTAGATCTCAGCTGAAGTCTCAAATCTTTAGGACAACCTTCCCCAACCTCTTTGAATGTATCAAGTATTCACCATTGCACATTGACGTTTGCACGATTACTCGATTAATGTGTTTTCTTTACTACACACGTAGTTCCACGAGGAGGAAATCTGTATCTCTTAGTCTAGCCGTATGCGGGACGAGTAGCTCCACACCTAGAACGCCGAGTAAAAACAGAGTTTATGAATTGAAGGATTGAAGGTTGAACTAACGCCCAGCAGTGCACTGGGCTTTCTGGCGGGGCGTGCGTACTCGCGTCGCGCGTCTAAGGCGTCACTTCCGCCCGGAAGACACTCTCTCGCCTGAAGAACCACTCAGATTTCTGTCACTTCTCGAGAGCATCTCCGCCGGGAACATGTCCCTGCCGCCCTTCTTCGCTCCGGGACGCCCAGGCCCGCCGCCTCCGCAGCCGCCGCCTCCCGCTCCCTTCGGCTGTCCGCCACCGCCGCTGCCCTCCCCGGCTTTCCCGCCGCCTCTGCCCCAGCGGCCCGGCCCTTTTCCGGGGGCCTCCGCCCCCTTCCTCCAGCCTCCGCTGGCTCTGCAGCCCCGGGCCCCCGGGGAAGCTTCTGGCGGCGGTGGCGGGGCCTTTTACCAGGTGCCGCCGCCGCCACTGCCTCCGCCGCAGCCCCAGTGCCGGCCCTTCCCGGGGACCGACGCCGGCGAGCGCCCGCGGCCGCCGCCTCCCGGCCCGGGGCCGCCGTGGAGCCCGCGCTGGCCTGAGGCGCCGCCGCCGCCGCCTGACGTGCTCGGGGACGCGGTCCTCCAGCGCCTGCGCGACCGGCAGTGGCTGGAGGCGGTGTTCGGGACTCCGCGACGGGCCTGCCCGGTGCCGCAGCGCACGCACGCCGGGCCCAGCCTAGGCGAAGTGCGCGCGCGGTTGCGCGGGGTTCTGCGCCTGGTGCGGCGGCTGCGCGGCCTGAGCCAGGCCCTGCGCGAGGCCGAGGCCGACGGGGCCGCCTGGGCCCTGCTGCATGCCCAGGCTGCGCCGCTGCGCGCCGAACTGGCCGAGCGGCTGCAGCCGCTGACCCAGGCCGCCTATGTGGGCGAGGCGCGGCGGAGGCTGGAGAGGGTCCGGCGCCGCCGGCTGAGGCTTCGCGAGAGGGCCCGGGAACGCGAGGCCGAGCGAGAGGAGGAGGCCGCGCGGGCAGCGGAACGCGAGCAGGAGATTGACCGCTGGAGGGTCAAGTGTGTGCAGGAGGTGGAGGAGAAGAAGCGGGTGAGAGCAGCAGGCGCTCATGGGGTTAGGGATGGTGATGGTTGGAACGTGAAGCGGTGTGAGACTTTAAGCTGTCATTTTCCAGGGCTGAGCCTCTATTTCCTTATCGGTAAAATAAAATGATAGATAGTATTTCCATCTCGTACCTTTATGTTAATTGCGTGTTGATGATGTATGACACGCAAAACAAAAGCTCCAGGTGCGCTGTAAAGTTCCGTAAACACAACATATAGGATTACACGGTGGCTTTGCAGGAATGGCAGGTCTCCTCTATCCTGTGCCAACTTCTGTCCACTTATTAACATTCAAGACTAACTGTCTGGGTCCTTGTTTCTTGTACTGCCCTAGGTGATTTTGAGAATACAAAATATAGAGAGCTTGGGGGCCCTATTTCAAGGAGTAAATACCTTAATTGGCTGATAAGGCAATTTTTTTTTTTAAGTGACAGAGTCTCACTTTGCTGACCCGGCTGGGGTATAGTGGTGCAATCATAGCTCACTGCAGCCTGGAACTCCTGGCTCCAGCAATCCTACCACATCAGCCTCCCGAGTAGCTGGGACTACAGGCACTTGCTACCACGCCCAGCTAACTTTTAAATTTTTTGTAGAGATGAAGTCTCCCTATGTTGCCCAGGCTGGTCTCAAACTGCTGGCCTCAAGCCACCCCTCCATCTGCAGAACCTGGGGCTATGAGGTTTAAAACTTGTAAACAGCTGGGTGTGTTTTTGAGCACTACTATGTATAAATTAGGAGCTATGCTAAAGTCCTTATGTATACCAGATCTTGAATCTTTATAACAACACAGAGAAGTAGGAGGTATTATCCAAGTTTTACAAATTAGGACACTGAGAGATAGATTAACTTGCCAACATCATACAACCAGTTTGTGGCAGTTTCACTCTATATTTGAGCCCAGGTTGATTCCAAATCCTTTTGATCTCAAGCTCTTATGTAGGGCCAGGATGAAACTGGAAATTGTTTGAATAGTTGTTTAAGGCATTGTTGTTAACTTTGAGTGCCTCTGGGGTTCTCTTACCTCTTCTCTCTACTCTACAATCAGCTAATGTCTCCTACTGTCTGCCACTGTGAAATAACTTTGTTGTGAAGCATGTCAGTGGCAGGCTTTCTGGTTGCACAATTAGGAATATCACTACATTAAAGAAGACTGCCTGGAGAGGCAACACTTTAACCTGAAGGCGTTTGGGTCAATTCAGCAGGCATTTAATGAGGGCCCATTTTGTGCCAGGCCTAGTGCTGGATGGTGGAGATAGACATAGTCTTGTTCTTAAGGGGCTTAGAGCCCTATGGCAGATCGTGTCAGTATAGCATGGTGTGTGTTAGGATTTCAACTGTAGGTGCTGTAGGAGCCCAAAGAAGGGATATCTAATCCACTGGGGGAAAGCTTTCTGGATGCTATAATAATATCTGAGCTGAGTCGTGAGGGAAATATCAAAGCCCGGTGAAGGCAACAGGTGCAGTTCCAGGCAGAGGGAATACTCCAAGCACACAGGGAAACAGGTTGGTATTGGCTGTAATGTTGGAATTACAGGCACTTATTTGACTGATGGAAGAGAGAATTTTAGACAAGAGGATCCTCTCTACCACCCATGGTGAGAATATTGGCGATGGAGTCCCATGAGGAGTGGCTTGAGGAACTGAGTTATTGAGTCTGCATGTGGACCATCTTGAGAACAGTAGGATAGTGATCTTCAAATGTTTGGAAAGTCATCTGGAAGAGATCCTTGGGACTGTAAAACAGGAGAGTACAAACTATGCACATATTGTCACTAAGACTTTCGTAGAGTTCTTGGCCTTTCCAACCCGATTCCTTATCTTCCTTGGGAGTCTGTGTTTTTAACAGAAGAGTCCCAACTTAATAAGGCAAATGGGACACAGATACTCCCTGGACCACACTTTGAATAAGCAAAAACCAGTGCTCATGTGGAAGCTGCAGAGAGGAGAGGTTCTCCTTAAGATGAGGGGATAATTCCTTGGCTTGAGGGGAGTCATGTAATGCCCAGGAAAGTGGGATGTGGATGCAGGAGTCTCTTGTAACCCTGATCTTTTGAAATCTAACCACTGGGCAGCTGTTCTCTACTGTGAGGTTGTTGCTAATACTGGGTCTTGTGGGCTTTTTTTTTCCTCCAGGAGCAGGAACTCAAAGCTGCTGCTGATGGCGTATTATCTGAAGTGAGGAAAAAACAAGCAGACACCAAAAGAATGGTAGACATTCTTCGGGCTTTGGAGAAGCTGAGGAAACTGAGGAAAGAGGCTGCAGCAAGGAAAGGTAACTGTGGGTTTACATTTCTTCCCCTTCTTTTTTTTTTTTTTTTTGAGACAGAGTCTCGCTTTGTTGCCCAGGCTAGAGTGCGTGCTGTGGCATCAGCCTAGCTCACAGCAACCTCAGACTCTTGGGCTCAAGCAGTCCTCCTGCCTCAGCCTCCCGAGTAGCTGGGACTGCAGGCATGCGCCACCATGCCCGGCTAATTTTTTTCTATATATATTAGTTGGCCAATTAATTTCTTTCTATTTATAGTAGAGACGGGGTCTCGCTCTTGCTCAGGCTGATTTCAAACTCCTGACCTCAAGCGATCCGCCCGCCTCAGCCTCCCAGAGAGCTAGGATTACAGGCGTGAGCCACCGCGCCTGGCCGGCCAGAAGTTTTGAAGCAGAAAGACTCAGATGTTTAGCCTTTGGTAGCTAAGGTTGGAAAGAAAGGCAGATGTGGGAACCCACTGCACTACCTTCCCTTTGACTCATCATTCCTCCCCTAGGCATTCCTGTTCATGCTTGTCTGAATGTGCTTGCTGTGGTTGGTCAGCTTTGCCCATGTGCCAAGCCAAAAGCTTTCCTATCCTTACTTGATCCACCAGAAAGTTTTGAAAACTTGGCCTGCTCCCTCATATACATTTCAAGCCTGAATTATTGCAATTTGAAGAGATATGAATAGTTGGACACAGCAGGGAATGCCTTGCAGACTGTGTAGATGTCCCCAGCTTCCCTGCATGTCACTTCTATACTCAGTAGACCTCACTGGTCTCCTCTTGCCTCTGGAGGAAGCACCAGATACCATAGCCAGGTAGTCCAAGTATCTTCACAAAAGTTTGTTCCAGCAAAGCTGGTTTTCTAGAAGTTACCCAGTTGTGCTTTCCATTTGGCTGTCCGGACCTTTGCTCTTGTGGGCTCAGTCCCATCTTCACCATTTTAAGATCTCATTATCCTTCAAAAACAAACACAGTTGCAGTATCCTTCATTTTTCCCTGATCTGGGTTAAGGTGATGTCTTTTCCTTCTCACTTGCATCTGGTTTGGACCACGTGCTGCTGCCTCATGTTGTAGATTGTAGGCCCTGGCATCCACCAGAGATATTTGAGAGTACACAAATTAGCAAATGCCACTCTAGCAAATCATTTTCCCCTGTCTGGTTTATAATATAAATGAAAATTGTGATTCTTTTAGACCCTTAATAAAGTTTTGCTGGAATGTGACCATCGTGCATTCACCCAGGCTCATTCACTACCTAAGTGATTGGCTTCTGCGTGCCAGTCTTCAGAGTGGCTAATACCTGTGATGAAAAGGAGTGAGCAAGATCAATATCTGGCAGTGGGTGGCTGTGGTGAGAGGTGTTATGTGTCTTAGGGTTGTGGGGAAAACTTGAGCGTGTTTAAATGCCAAGGGAAGGAACAAGTGGAAGGGGAAGGGTCAGAAGCAGAAGGGATAGTTGATGGCTCAAGGTCCCACCCAAGGTTGGAGATTCAGATCCCGGGTGGAGGGATTGACTGAGGTGGAGAAGGACCCATCTTCCAAAGGCATGAAAATGAAGGTGGTGAGGATGGGTAGTGATGCAGGTGAGTGAAGTCGGGGGCAGAAGGTTGAGGGATTTTCTGCCTGCTGCCCTGTTTTCTCTGGAAAACAGGTTAGATGGTTTGCTGAGAGTTAGGAGAGAAGTAGGCCTTTAGGAGAGCAGTGAAGGTTTGAAATAACTGCTATGAAGAATGGATGAGAGACAGCCTGAAAACCATGGAAGATGGTTGCAGGGAGGTGCCATGGGGCCAGCTGGCACCTTATATTGGCACCAGGCCACGCAATCAGATGCATTCTTCCAGGGGCACCCTGCTGCTGGCAGGTGAGTACAGAGCATAGTGCTGTTGGGATTTTGCTTTATGGGATGACCACAAGTTTTGGTGAGAAAGTGTGGAAGAAGGATAAAATTGATATAGCAGGTCTGGAAGTTTTGGTGAAGCTAACAAACAGGTCTCTGGGGAGAAGGAACTATTGATAAAAGTACTGGAGGGAAGGCTGGGCGTGGTGGCTCACACCAGTAATCCTAGCACTCTGGGAGGCTGAGGCGGGCGGATCGCTCAAGGTCCAGAGCTCGAAACCATCCTGAGCAAGAGCAAGACCCTATCTCTACTATAAATAGAAAGAAATTAATTGGCCAACTAAAAATATATATAGAAAAAAATTAACCGGACATGGTGATGGCATGCCTGTAGTCCCAGCTACTTGGGAGGCTGAGGCAGGAGGATCACTTGAGTCCAGGAGTTTGAGGTTGCTGTGAACTAGGCTCACGCCAAAAAGAGTCTGAAGGGGAGTAGTTGTAGTACTGAAGGGGAGAAAGTTATAGTCAGAGAAGAGAATAATTGAGTTTAAGACTTTATAGAGGTGGAAAGTTTTTTCTGAACGTGCCAAGTCTGAAGACTGGATGAGGCCCCAAGATATGTGTGGCTGAAGGGGAATATAGGCAAAGGCATTAGTGTCTAGGAGCTGCAGGACTAAGGGAATGAATGATAGTCATCATGGAGGGAACCTAGATGGTACCAGTATATGGGGTCAAGAGGAAGACTGGACAAGGAGTGCCATTTCCAAGGGAGTGTGCGAAGTTGACCAGGGTGTGATCAATGAGGGGTTGAGAGAGGTGGGTGGGTGGCCCAGGCCCAGCAGCCTGAAATGGGAGCAAGCCACATCTCCTCATGGGGCCTGCAGGCACACAAGGGCTGATGGAGTGTCTGTGTATTTTTGCTGTACCAGCAGATTTTAGTAGTTACAACAGAGACTGAATGGCTTACAAAGCCTAAAATATTTATTATCTGTAAAGGTAAAGAAAGGAAGCAAAACCATGAAATCATTACAAAGCAACAGTGGTAGCTTAAATTTGTCAGCATATAAAAATTTTGTGTATACTTGGAAAATATTAGCCTGACTACTTAGTAGAAGATGAATTTGAGTTATATAGTTTCCATAGTTGAGAATGAGTGACTGGAAACCTGTTCAAGCAAAGCAGTTATGAGAGAATGATCTGGAGAAATATTAGCTTTGAAGGTGAAGATAGGAGAGTTCCACAACCGCTTATCTGTAGTGGATGAAGGAGAAAAGAATCCTACCTCCAAATTAAAACTTCACAAGTGATAGAACTACTAAACTTGAGGAACCATTATTTTATACAATTTTTCAGCCAAAATTGAAAGTTGAGTGCTCAGAGCTAGCAATATTACGCTTCACAGGTGGCAGCATAAATTGTTAAAACCCTGTTGAAAATCATTTATTCATCAAAGAAATAATTATCTTCTCTGTGTGAAGTGTTAGGTAACTGTGTAAATGTATAGCTCTTTTAGGAGGCAATTTAGTGCCACATTTTGATGGTCTTTAAAGTTTCCATGAACATTTTCACTTTTGAGAATTTTTCTTATAGAAATAATCCATAGGAAGGAAAAAAATAACATGCTGAAGAGTATTCATTGTAGCATTATATAATAATAGGACACTTGGAATAACTTAAGTTTCCAGCAGTAGATACTTAAGAGCTTGTTAAGTATATTATGGTACATTGATTTGATGAAATAGTTACGAAGACTGGAAAAGAATAGAGAATCAACGTGGGGATGTGGAAGTTACATACATATTATGGTGAACTGTATGAAGTTGCTAATATGCATAAGAAGAGAACATGGGAAAATAATTTTTTTTTTTTTTTTTTTTTGGTAGAGACGGGGTATCACTCCTGCTCAGGCTGGTCTTGAGCTACTGAGCTTACGTAATCCTCCTGCTTCAGCCTTCTGGAGTGCTAGGATTATAGGTGTGAGCCACTGTGCCCAGCCAAAAATGGTTGATTATGGTAGTGGGATTAGGATTTTTCTTCTTCCTTATATCTGGTATTGTTAAACTGCTTGGGTAATAAATACATTTTCCTTTAAAATCTTCAAGGACTCAGCATTTTGGGAGGCCGAGGTAAGAGGATTCCTTGAGGCCAGGAGTTACAGACCAGCCTGACCCCATCTCTAAAAAAAAAAAATGTAAAATGTAGCCAGGCATGGCAGTACAAGCCTGTAGTCCCAACTTCTCGGGATCACTTGGGCTCAGGAGTTGGAGACTGCACTGAGCTATGACTGGGCCACTGTACTCCAGCCTGAGAGACAGAGTGAGACCTCATCTCTAAATAAAGAAATCAGTCAGTCAATCAACCTCCAAGTACTAACAGGATAGATCACACCCACATTACTCTGCATTGAATCACCCAGCAGCTTTGGCAGCTTTTATATTGCAGGGCTATTACGGTAGTGAGTGCACAACTGTAATCCACTCAAGTATTCATTAAATTTAGATTTTTTTCCCTATGAAACTATGTGAAAAATTTCACACAAAAGTAGAACACATAAGTACCCATGATCAACTATGATGCCATTATCACACCAAAAAAAATAGCAATCATTCTTTGATATCATCTAATAAGCAATCTGTAATCAGATTTTCCCAATTGTAGCTGTAGCCATGTTGGCAGCTGACCTCACAGTTTATCAGGGTGACAACAGTCTCGGTTTTCCTGGGACCGGGAGGTTTCCTGGGACATGGGGCTTTCAGTGCTAAAAGTAGGCAAATTAAAACAGTTTAGTTTGCCCTGCTGCCAGCAACAGACTGTAAGGTCAGTGTGGTTATGTGTATCTTCTTCACCATCCAAGTATGGCTTCCCAAAATTCAGACTCAGAGGCAGAATTATTTATTAGTTAGGTCTGGGAGTTGATAATTAGGGAATTTCACAAACAATGAAGTTAAGACAAGTTCCTCCCTTTAGAGAGTTCATTGTCCCCAAGTGGAGAATCAATCTGTAAGAAAGAAACAAAGCCAAAAGTTAAGTGGTGTGATCCAGAGTCAGCACTTAGAGGCAGGTAGGGTCAATAATTGGAGATTCAAAAGGATCAAATTGAGCCTTAAAGATGGGGTAGATTCCAAATTCTAGGCAAATTTATAGCATGGGTAGGACTTTGAGTCTGCTCATTAGAACATGGATTTGAGGATAACAACAAGTTGTATCTAAAATGCCATTTGGCTCTTTTTATGCAGGGGTCTGTCCTCCAGCCTCCGCAGATGAGACTTTTGAGCATCATCTTCAGCGCCTGAGAAAACTCATTAAAAAACGCTCCGAACTGTATGAAGCTGAAGAGAGAGCCCTTAGGGTTATGTTGGAAGGAGAACAAGAGGAAGAGAGGAAAAGAGAATTAGAAAAGAAACAGAGAAAAGAAAAAGAGAAAATTTTGCTTCAGAAACGTGAAATTGAGTCCAAGTTATTTGGGGATCCAGGTAAGTCTCTCCATAACCAGTGGAAAAAAGGAAAATACTAGATTGACAGCTGTTATTATGGGTGATCTCAACTTAAGCTAAGAGGTGGTAGGCAACAAATGACACCTTCAGATTTGAAACTGTAAACGTGGAACCCGTGGCTACAGATGAAAAGCATTTGATCACATTGTCATAATCATAGGCTCGATCCCCTTGCCTTGAGAAATACTCTCTAGATATCAAGTAGGATGACGTGGTACTGTGCCTTTTCTCTTTCAGATGAGTTCCCACTTGCTCACCTCTTGCAGCCTTTCCGACAGTATTACCTCCAAGCTGAGCACTCCTTGCCAGCGCTCATCCAGATCAGGTCAGAGGGGCTGGCTGGCTGTGTTGCCTTTCCCTTAGGTAGCAAGAAGTGCTTGATGAAGTGCTTGTATTGTTAAGGTCTATTAAAGTTCCTTATGAGTTTATAATATTTCCAAGTTTCAAGAATGCTACCTATATCTTGTTTGGTCCTCATTAGTCCTTGAGAAATAGATGTCCCTATTTTAACAGGTGAAGAAACTGAAACTCAGGCTGTGACTTGCCCTTTTGTATTATCTCATGTTATAGCTGTTACATTGATTTAAAACATTGGCTTCCTTTTCCTAATTCTCTAATGGTACTAAACAGGCCCAGGAAAAGAAACCCTCCCCTATGTACTTGCCTATGGAAACTGCTTAAGACCCATACTGACTTCTGAGCTCTTATAGGTCAAAGCCCAGTAACCTGGGAACAGGAGCCTCACCTGAATCTGCAGTTACTAATGAGCTGGGTAGTTTTCAGCTCTCTGGGTCTCACTTTCCTCACCTGTAAAATAAAGATGGTGGACTACAATGTGGCCTTCAAACATTAGCAGCAGGACTCTTCCTGAATGCTTTCTTTTGAGAAATCAAAATGTATAACAAATTGAATGAATGGGTTCCCCAGGCAGTTTAAATCTGCTATTTCCTGTAAGCACTTTGTTGTTTCTAGACTCCCCCAAACATCCACTTGGAGCCTAGGGGTCTTTAAAGTATGGTTTGTAAATCACCAAACTAAGTGATCTATGAGGTCCCTTCCAAACCCAGCAATTTGTGATTCTCATGCAAGAATGCTGTTTAGCATACCAAGTTAATGTTCTGGGAAAAGCTGATTTTGGGCTAATACATAAGTTTTAGCTTTAAACATAAGCACAGTCGATTCTCGTTCATGGCAGCTGTGTTCTATAATGTCCCGGAAAACACTGTATCGCAGAATACTGAACCGTCACTCCTAAAGAACACATGGGGTTAAGTAGATTCCTTTGAGCCCCTGGTCACGACATTTTTGTCAGCTGATCAAAGTGTGTTTCTGTTTAAAGACACCTTATTTAATATATGTTGTTGATTCATTAACATTGAACTCAACTCAGAGTTATGGCATGCCTATATGAAGCTTGTCCGACATATTTTCTACACAAGGCACATCACAGCCTTCTTGCACTTAGGAACACTACACTTGGGGCTATTTTAAACAGTGAAATCATCAGTGAAACTCACAGAAATGTGAAAAACGTGGCATTAAATAGACTGAGAAAAGGGCACTAGTTTACAGTATGACCTGAAAACGAGAAGGCAGAGAGAGAGTTGTCTTCCTTAGCTGGGAAGGTGCATTTTGATGATTCACATTTTTCGCCACTGCACATTTGCAAGTGATTGTGAAAGCACCACAAGTGATGACTTGGGGGTTACAAATAAGTTTTAGTGAGTAGGTAAATTTGCAAATACAGTGTCTGCAAATAATGAGGGTCGACTGTGTAATTATTTAGTTATCCATAAAGTTATCAGTTCTTCAGAGTTTTTCCCTTTGTGCATTTAAGAAATATAACTTTTGCATAATTTCTAATAATCAGGTTCTATAACAAAGTAGTACATCAGTCATTTGAAAACTAAGTACTAAAAATAGAATACTTAGTTGCTAAACATCTTGCTTGGAATAAAACAGAAATAAACAGTTGTTCTACAATGTTCTTATTAAGGCATGATTGGGATCAGTACCTGGTGCCATCTGATCATCCCAAAGGCAACTTCGTTCCCCAAGGATGGGTGCTTCCCCCGCTCCCCAGCAACGACGTCTGGGCAACTGCTATTAAGCTCCATTAGTAAAGATGCTCCAGGAGTGTGGTCCGGCCAACGCTCTTCCCAGCTCTATTAGCGATGCTGCTATTTTGTGCTGTACTCTAAACCACAACTTCTAAACTCCATGTGGCATTGCCCTGTCCTGAAGTTATGCTTTCTTTCTATGCTCTGTGCTAGCCAGAGGTGCCTCTTGAATCAGGAGATTAATATGTTTCTTCAGGAAAGGACTTAGGTGAACTGAGGTTATAACCACAAGAAGTGACCTTGGTTCACCAAATTTGCCTCTGTTTTAAGGGGCTTGGTCCAGAATGATTTGTTAATTTATTCTAACTTCTTTGTGTGGTGATGGGTAAGTACATGCAGTTTGCTCAGATACTCAATACACATGTGCACTGATTTGATTTAGCAGCCCTTCTATCAGTTGTAAGTGAAATAGTGAAAGCAGGCTGGATGCAAAACCTTCTTACCCTTCCTACCAAAAGAGCCCTCTAACTTCCAGGAGGAAAGCTCAAAAATGCTTTATCTTCAGTTTTGTTAATCTCAGTTTTGGTGCAGCTTGGAAGGTTGCTAGTTAGAAAGATGGCAGTGACTGCAGGCTGGGTTCCCAGAACAGATGGTGACCTAGTCTTAGTATTCATGTGAACTCAGAAAATCTAAAGACTACCTATACCTAAATTGGATTGTGTTTTAATGGAGAAAGGCTGTATTTTCCCCATGTTAGAAGGATCCTAATGGAAGCCCCTGTTTTTTAAGTTCCTAGGGATCTAGTTGTTCAGAATCCCCAAGGATGGAAATTTATTTCCATATGGGAGTGGGACCTTAACCTCACTCAGTCACATTGTAGGAGCCAGTATAGCTGTGGAATTTTCTTAGGAACTCAAGTTTCCAAAAGTATCCATGTAATCAAAGCTGGGAAAGAAGCAAATAAAAATAATAAAATTTATTTTTTATATTCATTAATAAATGCTGTTGTGCTTGGAGATGATCAGTCATATAACATGTCATTTTTTTGTTTTCTGCTTGGTTTGGTTTTTGCCAATTATTTTGCTATTTATATTTCTGAAAAATTAAATAAAAATCATTTTTATTTTTTAGTTTGAGCCTTTGCCCCCAATTTGTTGCCTTCCAAATCCCTTAACACACTTTCACATTGATGAAACACATTTTCGCTCCAAAATTCAAATTTATTTAACAGGCATTTGCTACAGGAAGGTGAATCTCAAACACCAAACTTTGCCTGCAAAATCCAATTCTGGTAAGCAGGAAAGGAAACATCAACTTTGGAAATGATATTGTGTACTGTAGTTTGAAGCTCTTGGGACAAGATTCTAATATCTTTGTCCCTTTTCTGTTAATTTGCATTGTTTAATTAATATATTATGCATTGTAGAGTTTATAAGGAATGAGGGCCACATGTCTCCAGCCTGTATATCTGAGTTTATAAATCTTAGAATCTCATATGATTAGCCTCACATAACCACACAGCCCTGTGTGCCTTTTGTTAGGAATCTCTACTATTTGCTCTCTGATGAAATGCAGGAAGAGTAGAAATAAAAAGATGAATTGTATGATGTATGTTTGGTGTCCTGGTGTCTGGACAGCCTTGCTACTGAGACATCTTCATTGATGGGAACAGGGAGTGTGATGGAGGGACTGAGGAAAACTGAGGCAGCAGAAACCAAGGAGAGGGTAGCATTTAACCACTGGTAGAGAAAAAACCCTTCCCTCTTTCCTCTCATTAGGCCTCTGCAAGATTTTAATAAAATAAGTATTATTTTTATTGTTTGGTTGGTTTTTATTTTGTAAGTTTTTCCTGGTTTATTGCCTGTGTATAGAGGTGGCGGCACCAGCCACTGGTTCTTTACAGGTTTAGAAAGACAGACTCAATAGTGCCTTTAATGAATTGAACTTTCAAGAATATGAGCAGTGTCATTATAATCTTACCCCAGTCTTTTTTTTTTTTTTTTTTCAAACTTAAACTATGGAAAATTTCAAATATATTCAAACATAAAGAGAATAGTATAATTTTTTTCCATATACCCATCATCCAGCTTCAAATCATTATCAACTTATGGCCAATCTTGTTTCATCTGTACATCCGCCACTCACCCTGGATTATTTTGAAACAAATCCCAGACATCAAATTCATAAATATTTCAGTATGTAGCTTTAAACAGGTTTTAAAATTTTTAACCAGTTTGTGTCACTAAAGTTGGTATTCAACCCCCCCATTGCTAAATTTGACTAGCTTAAAAAAAAAATTTAACCACAGGACCATTGTCACATTTAAAGAAATGAATAACTCCTTAATATCATAAATACCCAGTCATTGTTCAAATTTCCCTATCTCAGAAATGTTCTACATTTTGTTCAATTCAGAATCTAAATACAGTCAATATGTTGTTGGTTGATGTGTGTTAAATTTCTGGTAATCTCCAGGTCTCCTTCCTGCTCCCTATTATGTACTTTTATACTCTGTCACTCTTTCTCTTTTTCCCTTGCAATTTATTTCTTGACGAAATAGTTTTCCTAAAGAGTTCCCACAGTCTTGGTCTTCCCGATTGCTTCCTTGTGATACCATATCCCTCCGCATATATCCTATAAGTTAGTGTTTAAACTAATATGGTAGCCACACACAGCTATTGAACACTTGAAATGTGACTAGTTTGAGATGTGCCATTACATAGGTGGCTTACATTATGTTTCTATTGGATAGCACTGATCTAAAAGCTTGATCACATTTAGATTGGAATTTTCTGGCAAGAATACTTCACAGATATGATGTGCCCTTCCATTCAGGAGGCACTAATGTCTGGTTGTCTTTTTTTGTGATGTTAGCAGCCACTGATAGGACCTAGATTCATGAATTCATTGGGGATTGAAAAATAGAGTTTAATTGTCATTTTTCAGTTACTAGCTGAAATACTTTTAAAAAGAGAAACTTCCCCTCATCAACTATGTGATTATCATGGAGTACAATTTATATAGAAAAAGCAAGAGATAAATACTTGGTTCCCTTTATTTTATTAGTTTTCAAAATAATGACCTGGTTCCCTACCATCCTGTAAAGGTAGCCAATGAGTTTTGTTTTTTAAGTATCATTATGAGTTTGGATCTTATATATCTTTATTGATTGTCTCATCTTTGGCCAATGGGAGCCTCTTCAGCTAAGTTCTTGAGTTCCCACACAATCCCAGTATTCTGTCCCAAGCTTCTCACATACATTTCCTCCCCAAGACCTGGGATCTGTCATTTCTCCAACAAGCCCTGGTTACTGTTCAGTGGAAAAGATATTTATAAGACTACAGCCTGAGGCCAGGCGCGGTGGCTCACGCCTGTAATCCTAGCACTCTTGGAGGCCGAGGCGGGTGGATTACTCGAGATCAGGAGTTCAAAACCAGCAAGAGCGAGACCCTGTCTGTACTATAAATAGAAAGAAATTAATTGGCCAACTAATATATATATATAGAAAAAATGAGCCAGGCATGGTGGCTCCCATGCCTGTAGTCCCAGCTACTTGGGAGGCTGAGGCAGCAGGATCGCTGGAGCCCAGGAGTTTGAGGTTGCTGACGCCACAGCACTCTAGCCTGAGCAACAAAGTGAGACTTTGTCTCAAAGAAAAAAACAAAAGATTACAGCCTGCATAATAGGATTGCTTTTGTTATTGTTGGTCCATTCTTGTTCTTTTTTTTTCTTTTTTTTTTTTTTTTGAGACAGAGTCTCACTCTGTTGCCCAGGCTTGAGTGCCATGCCAGGGTGGCAGCCTAACTCATAGCACCCTCAAAACTCCTGGGCTCAAGCAATCCTTCTGCCTCACCCTCCCAAGTAGCTGGGACTACAGGCATACACCACCATGCTCAGCTAATTTTTTCTATTTTTCGTATATATGGGATCTTATTCTTGCTCAGGTCTTGAACTCCTGAGCTCAAATGATCCTCCTGCCTCGGCCTCCCAGAGTGCTAGGATTACAGGTGTGAACCACCACGCCCGGCCTCTTGTTCTTTTCAGTTAACAGAACCAGAAACTGCAATTGTGTTAAGCTTTCAGCCCTTTTCTAAATCATGTCTTTTTTATACATTTACTTCATATATGAAACATGAATGAATGAAAATAGAGAAATAAAATCATTCATAGCCTAACCAGAAGTTAACCAATTATTTGTTGATTCATCATATCCTATCTGCAAGACTGTTCTTCCTGGGAGAAGAGACCCTGGACTTATGAAGAACTCTAATAAAAGCATATATTTTTAATAAATTAGGTAAATAGAGGAGAGATTAGGAAGGTATGAGAGAAATAGATTAGTTATATGTTAATTACTAAGGGTATTAAGCCCAAGTAGCTGAGTTTATGATGTCAAGGAATTTGCTGCCACAAGCCAACCAAGTTAATCACTCTAAAACCATTCATGTTCCTATGTCCACGTGATGTTTGTAACAAGAAGCTTAGCTAGGATTATACCATCTGTTGTAGCAATTCACATCTACATGCTTTGTCCACAGGGAAGTTCTGGCAATTACAAGGTAAGTACGAAGTATATCTTCTTCCATTTAAATAAGTATAATAATATGCTATATATAAAAGGAATGGGATGCTATGTAGTATTAGTAATGATTTGGGGACTGGTGATTAAATCAGACATTTCCAACTAAAACCGTTTTTAATGCTTAGAACCAAGAAACTATTCCTATATAATGAGCTACTTACCATTGTGTGAATCCACACAGTAGTTCCTGACTTGCCACATGTGGCCCCCTAGAAGAATTTGTTTCCAATGCAGATTCCATTTGCTTTTTGAAATAAACTTGGTTTTTCATAGTCCCTGAAGCAAAGATTGAGGTCTTTGAGGCAAGTGGTGTTAGAGGGCATGACCGTGCAGAACAATAGACACTTCGCTCAGCTTTATTCATCCATGCTTGCCAGAATCTGGGTATCGGGATTTGAACTGTTCTCTGGGAAATGGTTTTTAATTTGCCATTTTCTGGGTACTACTGCAGGTAGATGCTAGAAACATAAACAGGAAAAAACAGGATTCCTGCCCTCCTGGCATTTGAGTCTAAAGTGGAGAAGCTTAATGACTGATCTACAGATAATTAGTCATTAGTTATAGTTGTGGTAAGTGCCACAAGGAAAAGTCCTTACTAACCAATTTACATTTTGCATTGTCCAAATACTAAGTTCCTACTGAGGCTAAGCAAAATACCAAATACTCCCTAACCTCATAGAAAATACAGGCTATGAGGAAGACAGACATTAATCCAGCAATCATTAAAAGTGTGCCGAATGCTTCGAAGGAAAGGCACAATTCTATGAAATTATGAATTAGGATTTTTTTCCAAACAGGGTTCTGTAATACACTGAGGTGAAATAACAGAAAACGTCTGTGTAACATATAGTGATGATAAGAATCATCATTATTCATTTTACATTCGTTTGCTAGCTCACAAAGTATACTATGGGTCACGTTAAAAAAATTCTTGAGTGGTGGCATGTACTTGCAGTCCCATAAATAAAAAATATTCTGGAAAGCCACCATGCTAGGTAAACCTAACCAAGTTTGGGGGTCAGGGAAAGGTTCTTTGAGGAAACGATGTTTTCAGCTGAGCTCTGAAAAATGGACAGCTCTTAATTAGTTGTGGGGAAGAGACAGGGAAGAAACAGCATATGCAAAGGCTCTGGTGGGCCAAAGGACCACGGCAGTTGAAGCTAGCATGGCCGGAGTAAGATGGGAGGAGAGGAATCCATGCCCAGACATTGCAAAGCTTCAGAAGGAGTTTAATTTTTATTCTGAAAGCAGCCAGGAACCACTGAAGGGTTTTAAGCAAGGAAGTGGCTTTAGTTCTGTGTTTTGAAATGATCCCTCTTGCCTTGGCATGTGGAGCAGAATTGTAATAGTAGAGCATGTGAAGATACATGCAGACCAGTTGTCCAAGTGAGAGATACTATGATAGGGGCTTGGATTGCCATGATAGCAATGGAGACAGCATGATGTGGCTGGAGTCCAGAGGTTTGAGAGGTAAAACTTGGCATGGGGGTTGAGATGGGAGATGGTAAAGGAGAGAAAAGTGTCAGGGGTGAATCCTCGTGTACCTGGCTCAGTGTCACCATTCCTTGAGACAAGAAACCCTCTGCAGGGGAGAGGGAGTTTGGAAGAGGGAAAAATCAATTCACTTTTCATTGGATGAGTTTGAGACTTCTTGGGGGAGATGCCTTATGGGCAGTTGTGTTTATGAGTTTGCTCTGAGAAAAGAACTAGAGAATTTGTGTGAATCATTGGTAGGTGATTGAAGCTATGGGCAAGGATGAAGTCATTTAGACAGTGCTAATGCCATTGCCTGGGCTCCACCTAGACCAATTACCACAACTTCCACCCACCCAACTCCCAAGCCCTATGCTCAGATGCAGCCAAATGGGCGCAGATCCATGCACTGGTGTTTGAGAAGTCCTGAGTTACACAGTCTGGTGAGGCATGCACAGCCTTGCTTTGCTAATGTTCCCACCCCACCCTACACCCTCAGGCCTATTACAAGCTTTCTCTACCACCTACTGAATAGTCAGCACTCTGCCTAAAGCTCAAAATCCTTCCCAGCTCTACCCCATCTACCCGTTCAATCTTACCTCCCATTGCTTCCCAGCACAGACTTGAGTCAAGTCAAGTCAAGTCACTTGAGTCAAGCAGCTCCTCACCCCCTCACGCTGCAGCCTCCTGCCTCTGCTCCCTTGCTCAAGCTCTTCCTTCCCTGGAGTCTTGCTGTCCATCCGACCATTTCCCTGCTCACAGACTTCTCCAGGGTCCAAGCCCAGTCCCGTCTGTTTTCTGAAGCTTCTCCAACTCCCATGTGGATTAGAACACTGCTTTCCTCTGAAGAATGTTATTGCTTAATGCTCTGTACCGCTCATTTCGTACTTAGTGCTCGTTAAGAGTATGTTCTAATTAGAGCATACCTTTCACTGTAGCCCTTGCCATTCTTAAGAGATATGTTGCCAGAATCCTCAAACTCTTAAATTATTCCAAAAGCAAGTATAGGGCTAAGTGAAGAATGCGTATTAGGATGCAGATGCTGGGTGGAAGGTGGAGGAGATGGGTGTCCTATACCTGCCAAGTAGATAGGCAATTCACACCTGGTCTCAGTAGAACTATGGTCCTTCCCCATAGCTCAGAATTCAAATGATAGCTGAAAATGTGAGTCATAGATCTGAGAGTGCCAAAACTTGCTGAACTTTCCTGTGTCTCCTATAACAACCTCAGTGTTCCCCTATGAAAGAACGGGCTGATGAGGGAGACAATTTATTGGTTATACTGGGACCTGCCTGATCCTGTACCAAGAAGGCAGCATGAAGAGCTGCTTCCTGATGTGCTGTGAGACGGCTATAGGCCAGGGGTGGAGAAGCCTTTGAGTCTTATGTACAGTAAGACACTGACAAGAATGGGCAGATGGGGAGGAGAGGAGGGAATTAAGGGATTTGCCCCCTTGCCTTCATTTGACCTCTCTGCACTCAGATTACTCACCCTGCCTCTCCACGTGGTACTCTCATGTGGGGAAAAGGATGACCGCAGTGACCTCAGGAGCAGGGCTTTGCGTCATCCTGGCAGGGGTGACAGATTGTATTGAGCCAGAGGCACTCCCTGGTAAGCCCTGATTGTTTGCGGAATGCTGGACTGCGGCCAGGAGTCTAGATTTAATTATATATTATAGGTAGTCAAGAGCTTAAATTCTATGTGCATGAGTTTTTTTCCTTTTTATTTTTCCCCAATGCAATAGGCTCAATATTTAATGTGGTTTAAAGTACATTAAAAATCAAACTCCTGGCTGTTGTATTACTAAACTAAGAACAGATTCTACACTTGATCTTAGCCAAAAGACCAAGAAAGTGATATGTGAATGAGTTTTGTTTTTTTTTTTTGAGACAGAGTCTCGCTTTGTTGCCCAGGCTAGAGTGAGTGCCATGGCATCAGCCTACCTCACAGCAACCTCAAACTCCTGGGCTCAAGGGATCCTCCTGCCTCAGCGTCCCGAGTAGCTGGGATTACAGACATGCGCCACCATGCCCGGCTAATTTTTTCTATATATATTAGTTGGCCAATTAATTTCTTTCTATTTATAGTAGAGATGGGGTCTCGCTCTTGCTCAGGCTGGTCTTGAACTCCTGACCTCAAGCAATCCACCCGTCTCGGCCTCCCAGAGTGCTAGGATTACAGGTGTGAGCCACCGTGCCCAGCCTGTGAATGAGTTTTTAATTCTTGGATTTCAGCTTTAGTAGATACTGTTGACTAATACTAATTGACTTTCTTACCAATAGTGCATGAGAGTTACAGATGTTCCACATCCGCATCAACACTGTTTTAACCATGCATGGTTGTACGTGTGTATAGTGGTATCTCCATTGTTTTATTTTGCATTTCCCTGATGACTAAAGAAGATAAACAACTTATATGTTTATTGTCTATTTGGATATACTCTTTTGTAAAGTCCTTATTAAAATCTCTTACCTATTTGTTTTGCTTTGTTTTTTGAGTCAGAGTCTCACTCTGTCACCCTGCCTAGAGTGCAGTAGCATCATCATAGCTCACTGCAACGTGAAACTTCTGGGTTCAAGTGACCCTCCTGCCTCAGCCTCCCAAGTAGCTGCAACTACAGGCGTGTGCCACCATGCCTAGCTAATTTGTCTATTTTTTGTGGAGAGGGGTTCTCTCTTCTTGCTCAGGCTGATCTGGAACTCCTGGCCTCAAGCGATCCTTCCACCTCAGCCTCCAAAATGCTAGGATTATAGGTGTGAGCCACCACACACAGCCTATTTCTTACTGCTTATAGAAGTTCTTTGGATATATTGGATATAAATCCTTTTTCAGAAGTGTTGCAAATATATTCTCCCACTCTATGATTTGTTATTTTGTTCTGTTGTACTCTTAATGGTGTCTTCTGATGAATGGAAGTTCTCAACTTTAATATAATGTTATATAATTTATCAGTATTTTCCTTCATGATTAGTCCCTTTTGCAACTTAAGAAATGTTTGCCAATTCCAAGGCCATAAATATAGTCTCTCATTTTGTCTTCAAGTTTTATTATTTAACCTTTCCCATTTAGATCTATAGTCTGCCTGGGATTGACTTTTGTGCATGATATGAGAGGTCAAGATTTTTTTCCCCTAGGTAGATATACAATTGATTCAGAACCATTAATCAAAAATGCCTTCCCTTTCCTACTGCTCTACAGGGCCAATTTTGTCATAAATCAAGGATCCTGATATGTGTGGATCTGTTTCTGGACTTAAGTCTTCTACTATATTGCTTCTTCAAGAGTGTCTTGGCTTTCCTTGGCCCTTTGCATTTCATTTAATTTTAGAATTAGCTGGCCAATTTATACCCGAAAAATGAGATGGAATTTTAATACATGGGATCTAAAATCAATTTGGGGAGAATTGATATCTTTAAAATATTGAATTTTACAATCCTTCAGTATGGTATGTTCCTCCATTTAATGTAACATTTTATAGTTTTCTTTGTAGATGTCTTGTATTAGATTTAGTCCTAGGTAGTTGATGCTAATATAAATGTTATCTCTTTAAAATGTCAATATCTAATGAAATTTTTAGAAGATACTATTTACATGGTTTATTATTTGTATATAAAGATATAATTGATTTTTTAATATTGACCTTGTATCCAAGAGTTTAAGGCTGCAGTGAGCTATGATCACACCACTGCACTCCAGCCTGAGCAACAGAGTGAGACCCTTTCTCTAAAAAATAATTATGGATGGAGTAATACAACCCTGACAAGTTGAGTTTATTCTAGGAACAACAGACTGGCTTACCCCTCCAAAGTCAATCAATGAGAATAAAGATGACTTTACCAAATTAACATGTTTTTTGGTTTTTTTTTGAGACAGAGTCTCGCTTTGTTGCCCAGGCTAGAGTGAGTGCCGTGGTGTCAGCCTAGCTCACAGCAACCTCAAACTCCTGGGCTCAAGCAATCCTCCTGCCTCAGCCTCCCAAGTAGATGGGACTACAGGCATGCGCCACCATGCCCAGCTAATTTTTTCTATATATATATTAGTTGGCCAATTAATTTCTTTCTATTTATAGTAGAGACGGGGTCTCGCTCTTGCTCAGGCTGGTCTCGAACTCCTGACCTCAAGCAATCCGCCCGCCTCGGCCTCCCAGAGTGCTAGGATTACAGGCGTGAGCCACCGCACCCGGCCAAATTAACATGTTAATTGTAAGAGTTTTATTCATAGATTCTTTTGGATTTTCTTCATATAGTAATGTCAACTATAAATGGTAGTTTTATTTCTTTTTTTCCTATCTTTATTTTTTATTTTCCTTCCCTTTTTGCACAGGCTAGTACTTCCAGTGCAATGTTGAGCAGAAGAAATGATGGGGACATCCTTGTCTCATTTCCAATTTGGGGAATATCTTTCAGTATTTCAGCATTAAGTGGGATGTTTGCTATAAATGTTTTAGAGATACTCTTTCTTAGGTTAAGAAAATTCCCATCTATTCCTAATTTTCTAAAAGGGGTTGTTGTTTCTTAAAATCATAAATGAATATTGATTTCATCAAGTATAAAAACGTATCTATGGCCGGGCGAGGTGGCTCACACCTGTAATCCTAGCTCTCTGGGAGGCTGAGGTGGGCGGATCATTTGAGCTCAGGAGTTCGAGACCAGCCTGAGCAAGAGCGAGACCCCATCTCTACTATAAATAGAAAGAAATGAATTGGCCAACTAATATATATACAAAAAATTAGCCGGGCATGGTGGCATATGCCTGTAGTTCCAGCTACTCAGGAGGCCGAGGCAGCAGGATTGCTTGAGCCCAGGAGTTTGAGGTTGCTGTGAGCTAGGCTGATGCCACGGCACTCACTCTAGCCTGGGCAATAAAGTGAGACTCTATCTCAAAAAAAAAAAAAAAAACGTATCTATGGAGATACATAACTATACAATTTTTCATCTTTATTCTATTGGTATTTATCTTTATTCTCATTGATTGACTTTGGAGGGGTAAGCCAGTCTGTCGTTCCTAGAATAAACTCAACTTGTCAGGGTTGTATTATTCCATCCATAATTATTTTTTAGATAAAGGGTCTCACTCTGTTGCTCAGGCTGGAGTGCAGTGGTGTGATCATAGCTCACTGCAGCCTTAAACTTCTGGGCTCAGGCGATCCTCTTACCTCAACCTCTAGAGTAGTTGGGACTACAGGCATGCACCACCATAGCCAGCTAATTTTCTTATATTTTGTAGAGATGTGATCTTGCTGCATTGCCGAGGCTGGTCTTGAACTTCTGGTCTCAAGCAGTCCTCCTACCTTGGCCTCCCAAAGAGGTGGGATTACAGGCGTGAGACATAATTATTTTTGTTATTATTTTTGTATCTATGTTCACAAGAGATTGGCTTCTAATTTTCTCATCAAGTTTGGTATCAAGGTTATGCTAAAATCCAAATGAGCTAGAAAGCATTCCAGGCTGGGCACGGTGGCTCATGCCCATAATCCCAGTGCTTTGGGAGGCTGAGGCTGGAGGATCACTTGAGACCAGGAGTTCAAGACCATCCTGGGCAACGTAACAAGATCCCCATCTTTACAAAAAAATTTTTTAAAAATTAGCCAGATGTGGTAGTACATGCCTGTAGTCCCAGCTACTCAGGAGGCTGAGGTGGGAAGATCCCTTAAACCCAGGAGTTGGAGGTTACAGCGAGCTATGATCATACTATTGCACTCTAGTCTGGACCACAGAGTGAGACTGTCTCTACAAAAGAAATAAAGAAAGAAAGTATTCCTTATTTTCCTCTTCTCTGGAAGAGTTTATGTAAATTGATGTTATTTGTTTCTTAAACATTTGGGTGACAACTCTTTTGATGAAATGCTTTAGAACTAGTGTTGTGGACCATGTTTTGGAAAACAGTAATCTAGAGCATGACTTACATATGAAATTGTAATTCCTGTCAGTGTGAATGCTCTTGTTTTTATCCATTTCCTCCCTTATGCAGCATTGGCCACTTCACCTTTCCTTTCCAGCTGTGTGGGGCTCAGCTAAGTGACCACACAGGAGAGCAGTGAGGCCACTTGAGGCCTGAGCCTGGTCCTCGGGACTTGGCAATCTCTCCCTGCCACCAGGCGTCCTGCCCCAGCCACGCTCAGCCATCTCCACACTCCTCTGACAGAATGAACGCCCTGGACGGTGTTCCCTTCAAGGTGCCCAAGGGCTTTGTGATAGACACAGAACCTCTCCCTGGGCCAGAGCTCAGTGTCCCGGCCTGCAGGGAGCTTCTGCTGGGTTCTATGGTAAGTGTGTCTCTGTCCACCTCCTGTGGCTGTGGGTCTGAGGCTGGGCCCCAGGGGGCCTTGTTTCTTGATTTTAAAGGGCAGCTAGGCCCGCTATTGTACAGTCTATGGAGTTTGGAAATAACCCAATAGAGGAAAATGTGTTTCGTGAAGAAGGCTGGCGGCTGGGTGATGAGGACTGTTTAGCAGGTCTTGTTTTAAGCTTAGGATAGATCATTGGGAGGCTGCCTCTGTGAAGTGACTGAAAGTCACTGCAAGGATGCTCCAATTCCTCTCCTACCTATCAGCCTACTGCCACGTCTAAAATTCCACCATTAGAATCACTTCTTTGGACTAAGACACTGTCTCCGGAACCCCCTGTTAAAATGCAGACAGTTACATGGGACACACTAGAAGGGATTGCCATTACACAGACCCACGGCCCATCTGCCCTGGAGGTGGCCTTGATGCACCGCAGGCCTCCTGGGGCCTACACACTGGGATACGCACACTCCCAGGGAATGCAGTCATGGCACAAGTGACCTCAGGATAACAGTGATTAAACTTCCTGAAGACTCAAGTTTACTTGAAGATTTAGGGGGCAAACCTATTTCATTTACATTATAACACAGATACATCTTGGGGTGGGATGTGAAATTTGCATGAATTGAAGAAAATCAAAGAATACTGCAAGGAGCTGGAGCTGGTATTGGCCCCTTGGGGCTGGGTCCCCAGACTCTTGTATATTTACATCCCCACCGTCTGCAGGGTTCTTTGTAGAAAAATTTGAGACTCTAGTTTGGCTCTCACTCAGTTTGCCTATGAGAAACCTGAGGCCCAGGGAAGAGAAATGATTCTTCTAAAGTTAGTGACAGTGACAATACTAAAACCCAGGTCCTGACTCCAGGTCATTTCATACTAAGAGTAGGACTTGGAATATGAGAGCTAAAGGGCAGGTAAGGTTTGAAGGCAAAAAAAAAAAAAAAAGAGGTGGGGCTGTTGCAGGGAAGTCAGAAGCCCAGAAGATCAGTCCAGGAAGGAGAGACCTGGGGAGGGGCTGGAGGAGGGGCTAGGGTGGCCTGGCGGTGCAGGGGAAGACCAGTGCAATTTTGCTTCATCTGCAGACCCTAGAGTTGCGCTGAGGCTCCCTCAGTTCCAGGGTTTCCAGAACGGAAATAAGCTTTGTAAAGCTCAGAGCACCACGTCCAGGGGCCGTGCTGTGTTGGGCAGGAGCTCTCACTCTCCCCTGGCAGCCTGTGCTGTGGACTCTTATTCTCTCACAGGGCTTTCGTTGTTGAGAAGAGGAACGTGCTTTATTAAGCCTGCAGTAGAGGGGGATTATCACAGCTTTTCCCTCCCTGCCGAGCTCAAGCCACACTGAGAAGAGGCTATTCTGAAGGTTACATTTCCTAGAAGCAGAAATGGGCACCCTCTGCCAAGGCCATGCCACACGCTGACCCTGGCTCTGCCCCCTACGCTTGGGGTGGGCAACGGCTCTCCCTTGAGCCTGCTTCCCTTCCTGGGCCTCCATTTCTTTTACTGCTGGGCCCAACTGACAAATAGAAAAGCAGGGGACTCCAAATATGATTTACAGCCTGCCCTGGTCAATCCTCCAGCTTCACCAGGATGTCTTCCCAGCCTTTGGCACTTGAAAGATGGAACACCGGCCAGGTGCAGTGGCTCACGCCTGTAATCCTAGCACTCTGGGAAGCTGAGGCGGGAGGATTGCTCGGGGTCAGGACTTCGAAACCAGCCTGAGCAAGAGCGAGACCCCGTCTCTACTATAAAGAGAAACAAATTAATTGGCCAACTAATATATATACAAAAAATTAGCTGGGCATGGTGGTGCATGCCTATAGTCCCAGCTACTAGGGAGGCTGAGGCAGCAGGATTGCTTGAGCCCAGGAGTTTGAGGTTGCTGTGAGTTAGGCTGACGCCACGGCACTCACTCTAGCCTGGGCAACAAAATGAGACTCTGTCTCAAAAAAAAAGATGGGACCTCATAACAATGTTATGAGGAGGAGTTTGAGACCAGGTAGGTAGATTACCAGGTGAATACACAGTGGCCTAAAGGGAAAAAAGCCAGCTACCATTTATTGAACATCTACTGCGGACCAGGCCTGTGCTAGGTGCTCTTCATACATTTGCTCTTCTCTCCTTTTTATGATGATCCTTTTAGAAGGTGAGTATTCCTGTACCATGGACAGGAAACCAAAGTTCCCACCCAAGTGACCCACAGGGCCACATGGCTTTATGAATGACACAGCCAGGATTCCAGCACTAATCTGTCAAACCCCAAAGCCCATGTCCGTTACCTCTGCCCTGTTGCCTTCCCAAGAAGCCCTTCCTTCTATAGTTAAAGCTTCACTAGGCCTGTTGTTTCATAGTTTCCCATTAATCTCTCTCTCTCTCTCTCTCTATATATATATATATATATATAGAGAGAGAGAGAGAGAGAGCAGAAGTTGACAAACATTTTTTTGTAAAGGGCCAAATAGTAAAAACTCTGTGGTGATGACTTAACTATGCTGTTGTGGGGAGAAAGAGATGTAGGCAATATGTCCACAATGGGTGGTTATGACTGTGTTCCAATAAAACTTTATTTACAAAAACAGGGTGGAGGCCGGGTGTGATGGCTCACACCTGTAATCCTAGCACTCTGGGAGGCCGAGGCAGGTGAATGATTTCAGCTCAGGAGTTTGAGACCAGCCTCAGCAAGAGCGAGACCCAATCTCTACTAAAAAAAAATAGAAAGAAATTAGCTGGACAACTAAAAATATATATAGAAAAAGCCGGGCATGGTGGCGCATGCCTGTAGTCCCAGCTATTCTGGAGTCTGAAGCAGGAGGATCGCTTG
>VSMD01040731.1:0-141440 GCA_008750895.1 Mirza zaza
ATGCCCTCCCCCTCCAAAATGCTCATCTCATCCCTAAGGTTGGGTGCCCCCCCACACACCGAATCTCTGGTGAGCATTGCCACCATTTGAAAACCAAAGTTTAAATCAGTCAGTACCAATTTGATGGCGAGTAGATATGGAGCCCATTTTCCATGTCTTGTGTCGCCTCACTTTGGATAACGGGCTTAAGCTTAATCCAGGATAGCATAAATGGTGCTAGCTCACTGTCATTTCTTAGGATTGAGTAATATTCCATTGTGAGCATATACCACATTTTAGTTTTCTTAAATGTGTTGATCCTTATTTGATTTGATCCTTATTTCAATAAATTCAATAAACTTTATCATTCTCTTTCTCTCTGCTTCACTTGAAATAATTTTGAAATAATTCCAAATCTTTTCATATTTAAAATTGGTTGCTTAGCTTAATTATTTGAGTTTTTCATCATTTTTCATATGCATATGTGAGTCTATAAATTTCATTTATTTGCTACCCTACCATTATCCCTGTGTTTTAAATGTACAAATTTTATCATTACACTGTAAATATGTTTCAATCCATTATGATTTCTTATTTAATTCATGAGTTATTTAGAGCTGTTTTTAAATTTCTGTCCATAATTTTTGTAATTATTAATAAAAATACATTGCGGTTGGAGTTGTGTTCTATAGAATTGCAAACTGTTGGCACTGGTTAGACTTGGTTGTGGCCTACTACAATGTATATTTTAACAGGATTCTTACATTCTCCAATTGTTGATCACAATTTTTATGCACATATACTAAATCAAGTTAGTTAAAATAATTGTTTAAATATCCTAAATTTCTCTTTGCATTTTTGTTTATCAAATTTATTAACCAGAAAATGAAGTATTAATAAAAGATTTATTAATTTCATCTTATGGTTCTGTCAGTTTGTGTTCAAGGGATTTGAGATGTTGTTTTTAAGGATATCTGAATTTAGAATGTTTTTAATCATCCTGAAAAGTAGCAGCTTCTAATATTATGAAGTAATATTCTTTATCTATATTATTTAGTTAAATAGTTTAAATCTGTCTTATTTGCTATTAACTATTCATAAAATGAGACAACTTTGTTTAGGTTAGCATTTGCCTGATATATCTTTTTCATTCTCTTGGTATCTTTCTGTTCTCACACTTTAGGTGAATTCCAGCTGAAAACATGAAACTCTGTGTATTATTTTTTTATAATCTAGTCTTCTTTCCCTGCTTTTAAATTAAGATTTTTTGTCCATTTACATACCAGTTAAAAAAACAGTCACACTTTAGTGGCTAAGAAAATAAATGCTAGAGGAAGACTGCCTAGGTTTGAATCTGGATCTGCCACTTATTGACAGATGCATGACTTTGGGCAATACACTAAAATTTTCTTTGTCTCCTGATTATTTGTTAATTTGAATTTATAGTACCAATTCTCTCATGGGGGTATTGTGAAAATTAAATATGTTAATATTTGTAAAGTTTCCCAACACCCTCTTGAATATAGTAGGTACTATACAATTGTTTGTTATTATTATATTTCAATTACATTTCCCAAAGTTTTTTTGCTATTTGAATTATCATATCTTATACTGTTTTCTTTGCTCCAATGTTTTTCTTCTTTTTTACCTTTTATTCATAAAAAATCTTTTGATCACATTTAATTTTTAAAATCTCTGCTTGCTTTGTTATCTTTAAAAGTTCATTATAATCTTCTCAGCAAATAGTAAAAAAGTCTATTTAAGAAGAAATCAAATAAACTACTCATTAAAATCCAACACAACCCGTGGTTAACAAATATATTGCTTGTCAATTTCCTAAAATTTTGTGTGTAATCATTTTTGTTTTACTAAAATTCAACATATTTGTTTTCAGTTAAATATTAGAAAAAGCATTTAAAATATGACCTAGAGAAAAAGAGAGAAAGAGAAAAAAACACATACTAGGGAAGATAGGATGATTCAAGTCAAAAATAGTAGATAATGAATTAAAAATAAAAATAAAAACTTTATACAATCTATTAGAGGTTGCCTTTTTTGTTGAAATATTTTAATTATAATGCATCAAAATAGGAAGACAAAGGCTAATTCCCTGGAGCATTCCAATTCTATCAGTGAGAAAAGGTAGTATTTTCATTGATTTATATATTGGGCTTCTCTAATTTTAGGATTAAAGAATTCCCTCCCTTTCTCTCTTTCATTCTTAACATGTCATTAGTAAATTCTGTGAATCACAGATTCATCAGTCTGTGTAGCCTCACTGTTAACTACCTCCTGTGCCTTGGGTTGCCTCTAAGCATAGGTCACTTTCTAGATGTTTCCCCCAATCCAGATATTAAGTGATAATCCTATTTATGCACAGCACCATGCTAAAAGGCTCTGAGTGAAAATAAATTTACCTTTGGTGTGCAAAACTAAATGCTGAATCTGTCCAGATTCAGAACTAATATTTGGGTGTTCTGCATCTTAAAATGGAGAAATTAAGACTCAGAAACAGCATTTCTGTGATGAGTGTGAACAAACTCTGAAGATATCATCATGTACTTTGCAATTCTGAATTAAAGTTTCTCAGAGTTTGTGGGGAACTTGAATATTATTTGGTCCAATTTTCTCACTTTACAGACACAGAGCACTAGTTCAAAGAAACACTGGTTCATGGTGTTTTTCACTTGGCAATCTTACAGGTTTGACATAATTACATATATTGGTTACTGGGTTTTTTTTGTGGGACATTTATTATACATAGTTTTGCTGTCTGACTAGATTGTAAACTATTGAGGAGAAGGGTCATATCTTCTTAAAATCTGTACTGTACTACCAGATCTCTTCTCAAATTGATGCCGAATCCCAGGTTTAACATTTATTAGGAATTCAATAAATTGCTGAATAATTTATCTGTGTAGGAACAACTATAGGAACTTTATTTTTTATAAACTTCGAAGCAATAGAAATAGTAATGTCATCAATGCTTGTGATAGAGATGAGAGATGAGCAAAACAATTTCAAGGAGTACTGCAGAAATCAGCCAGATGCCGTTTTGTGTGCAGAGATTCCTAACATCAAATATACCAAGAGTTAAGGAAAGAGCATGTTAAGGCTTATTTTATGAGTAATAAGGGAGAATTCTGCTTGAGGAACTTGATGGCATTAAAATAAACAAGATGATATTAAAATAAACTCCCTTTTGAAAAGTTGTTTTTTTTATTTTCTTTTTGAGACAGTCTTGCACTGCTCTCACCCGGGCTAGAGTGCAGTGGCATCATCATAGCCCACTTCAACCTCAGACTCCAGGGGCTCAAGTGATCCTCCTGCTTCAGCCTTTCATGTAGGTGGGACTGCAGCCAAGTGGCAGGCATGGGCCACCACACCCTACTAGCTCAAGCTCGTCTCAAACTCCTGACCTCAAGTGATCCTTTCCACCTCAGCTTTCCAGAGTACTAGGATTACAGATGTGATCTACAGTGCACTGCCTGTTTAGTATTTCTTTTTTACAATAATCCTTACTTTTAATTTACTTCTTATGAATCAGCTATTTTATAAGTGTGGAATATATAAGAAAAATTAACAGCTGGCTGCACTTAGTTTGAAAGGCTGAGTCATTGATCACCTTTGTTGAAGAAAGACTGATAGGCAGGAGGATATTCTGGAAGCTGCTTGGGAAAGTGATTATGTAAATCAGGATATATATTCCTGTACCACAGAAACAAACTTCAAAATCTCAGTGACTCAAGAAACAAGGTTTATTTTTTGTTCATGCTTAGTGTACTGTGAATTCAACCAATTGTCCAGGGCAGCTGTCTTGCGTGGGAAGGCACCACATTCCAGGTCCACATCAGCCCATGCTTCTGGAATCACAGGAGCCCTTGCATTAAATGCTGAGAACTGGAATATCACTCACATTTCACTGGTTGCAGGAACTTACATGACTCAAGCTAACTTGAAGCTGGTGGGGCAGTACCTTGTCTCCGAGGCCCTGAAAGAGAGGAAAACTGAGTATCAATGAACAGCTCATGGTCTGTAATTGAGATGCATAAATATCACTGATTTTATGTTTCCTCAGACTTAAAATGGGAGTTGAAGGCAAACATCATCTTCCTTAAAGGTAACTCAGGCCCTCACATGATTAAAGAAAACTTTATCTTCCATAGTGACTTCAAATGGAATAAAGAAGATGACCTTTATGTTGGAATAAAGAAGATGGCCTCTTGGTTCTTGATCATGGTTCAAGCCTGTCTATAATTTCATGACCTTCTCATGAAGATAAAAGTTACTTGTTACATGTTGAAGACAAAGACTATTTGTCAGTCTTCCTTTGGTCTTGAAACTTTAAATGACTTAGAAAATGGCAAAAACAATTTCATGGCAATTTTGTATGTCTGGTTTCTCAGGTTTTCTAATACAGTGTCTCTATGGCTGGAAATCAATCAACTACCAGAAATCACATGAAGAAGTAGAGGTTTTAAAGTGTATTTATTTGTGTGTTTGTGTATGTGTGTGTTTAACAGTAACACAAGCCTTGGATCAATGAGATACAGAAAAAAAAGGGTGGGGGTAGTCTCTTTTTTCACCTTTAAAAACTACAATATGGAAAAAAAAATCATTACTCATCTGACACTAATGCAATCAATATTTCCAGCCAATTATTAATAAATGAACCCTATGGGGCATTTAGAACTTTTAGTTTTTCCTTATTTTTTTGCCATGGTTTTCCCCTATCACTTTGCTAGTTGTGATATCTGGCAGTATCTGGCACTAAATCCTTGCTATGATCTCAAAATACAAATGTATTATCCATACAACGATAGAGTATTCAAGAGTTTTTCTTATTTGTGACTGAGATCTCAGTTCACAGGATAAATTGTATAAGTAGTATTTGAAATAGTCATAAAAAGTATGTGAAATTTAAAGCTCTGAGAAGTTAAATAATTGGCAAAAGTACCATAGAGATTAAGTGGCAGAGTTAGGATTTGAACGCAGGTCTCCTAAATTGGTAACTGGGAAATGTATGTTTAAGGAATAATCACGTTAGTTCATTTTTAATTTTTTCACTTTCCTTCCTTAAGACTGAAATGTGATACTTTCTTTCTCTAAAAATAAAATGATATTTTAGAATCTTTAAAAGATATTTTCTTTGTCCAATCAAATGTTTTTTGGAGCTGCATAATCTCAGATCTCTTGTCTTTATAATAAAGTGGTTTTCTTTCACTGTATTCGAAGAATAAATGTCTCCAAAGGACATGCAAAGAAATATGTATGACATGAATTTCTTTAAATTCTGTACTTGTAACCATCAGGGATTTTTTTTTTATTTTGTGGAATAAAATATTCTTAAAGTATAAAAATTCTCTATCAAGGTGAATAATTCTCCTAAATAGTCATAACTATAATTTCTTCCAAATATTATATTATCTTGCTTCAATTAAGTACAAATGGAATGCTAAATTTATTTACTTACTGTAGTCCAACCACTATATATTGAAGTATATATTTATGTAATTAAAAGACGCCTGAGTTGAGTTTTTAAGGTATTATGTGATAAGAAAATATCATGACTATTTTGGGATGACAAAAACAATTTGACATAGGAAAAGAAGATTGCTTCATAAGGTTATTTTGTATGTTTCTCTCTGAGAAAAGAACTTCGTAGGTGGAACTTATTTATGTATTTGAAATTGCGTCTTATTTCTCACCTCAGGTATCTCTCCATAGGTGCCAACTATAATACATCAATAGCTGAACAGCTCTCTGCCCTAAAGTGTTCTTGCTCATGCCTGTCTGGGTTATTGAAGAAACTGCTCAGATCTCAGACTCTTGTAGATCACTGGTCCTGACAGATTGTGTAAGTTTGGTTTCTTCTCAGCTTCTGTTTTTTTCTTTTTTTCATCAAAAAGTCATTGTTAGGGGGTTCAGTAGGAGCTAGTTAGACAATTAACAATCTTTACTGTCTGTATACATTTTTAAAAAGACTCCTTGCTAATATAGTGCAGAACTCTCTGCTTTTTAACTTGAATTGAATAATTGAAGATCCCCAATAAGTTATAGTGGGTTATTTCTGGAAAAAAAAGGAAAAAAACATTAAGTTTTACCAGCCTGAATATACTCACTTTCTGGTATGCTTCTTATGCCTGATTGGTTGGCTAAGAAAAGGCCACAAAAATCTCCTGGGCTTTTGTGCTGTACTCACTCTGTGTGTGGCATTTTTACTAATTACCATATATTAATATTTCCAAGCATTAGAATATTTCACTTCCCTGTCTTCTTTGAAGGCAGGCATGATCATATGACTTGTTTTGACCAATTAAAATGTCATATCTTATCACTGAGTAGAAGCTTAAAAGCTGGTATGCAGTTATCCATATTCTGTCCTCCTGTTTCCACAATCATGGAATTATAAATATGCACACATGTGCATATATATATATATATATATATACACACACACATTTTAATTCAAAATACTCTTTATACCAAGGAGTCATATTTAGAGTGAAATTTCCTGAGCTCTTTCATGTTCATGCACTAAGATTTTTCTCCTTATCTGAGCTTAACCTGCTATTTTGGCAGACACACTGTCTTCCAGAGCTTGCTCAATAACAAAATGAGTTGAAGGGTCATGAAGATACGTTGGGAGTCTACTGAAATGTAGCACTGTGTGTGCAGCAGATTTTATTTATGGGAGTTTAAATTCAGAGAAATTTGTTGTTGCTATTAGCAACTTGCTTGTTATTAACCGCCCAAATGATATTAAGGACCCAGTACATACTAACTAGTCAGAGAGCTAGACAGCAATTAAACATTCCTGCTGCTCCTACCTTCTCCAAGTCTGCCCATACCTCTGACTACTTCTCTTCCTGAAAAACTTCATGGAGCTGGAGGCTGTGTGCTCCTTCCTCAAGCAGCCCTGATCTTTTCCTGACGGCGCCCGGTGAATTCTGATCCTACTCTCTGGAATCTCACTTCCTCATGAGCTTCACTGTCTTATCTCAAGTAGCATTTCTTTTTTGGGTGGCTTTCTCCTGATCTCTTCTTATACATTTCCTTTTTCCCTACAAAGAACTTAAATGCAATTTTAAAGCAGCCAACTCTGGAGCTAAATTTCCTGGTTTCCAATTTGGGCTCTGATATTTGCTAACTTTAGGACATTGGACAATTTTATTAAACTTCTCTGATTTTCATCTTTAGATGAGAATAAGGGAACAGTACTTTCTAACTCATAAGGAGGTTATGTTAAAGATTAAATGAGTTAATCAGCATTAATAGTTTTACACATTAAATGCTATAATTACCACCTGTGCCAACAGTTTGGAATATGTGATGTCAGCTACTCTGTTTTCCAGTTGCGCTCAGGGAGTACTCCTAACATATAATCCACACCAGGCATCCTCAAACTATGGCCCATGGGCCACATGCGGGTCGCCTAACACATTTATCCGGCCCTCAGGGTGTTTTTGCCACTGCTGCCTGTCCTGCTTAGCAGCCAACTCGTCCCGGGACCACAGTGCACACTCTCCAATGGTCTGAGGGACAGTGAACTAACTGGCCCCCTATCTAAAAAGTTTGAGGACCCCTGATCCACACTATTGCAAATATGCATTCATCTGTTTTATAAAATTTGAGTAAGAGCTCCTTAATGATAGCAAATAGGACTTTTTCAGTTCTGCTCACCAGCCCTTGCACAAAAGGCCTTTTTTTTTTTTTTTTTTATTGTTTGTTGACTAAATACAGGTCAGGCTAGCCCAAAATGCCTTTGTCACAAGTTTCTCTGCTAAGGATATATGATAGGCTGCTTTTATTCAGAAAATTCAAACTTAACTGTGTAGTTTTGTCTTGTTTGACTAACCTGTGAAGAATTAAATGAAAATTAATCAATTATTTCATTATACTACTAACATCTCTGGCTGTGGCAAAATAACATCTCTAAATCTTTGATTACCTTATCACAGTGGTACATTTCAGTGGAACATGCCTGGCCCACACCACTGCAGAGATGTTTAAGGAATTCAATATAATATTCTTCCAAAGGGGAAAGTTTTTTTCTTTTTCTAGTTTTATATTTATAATTCCAAATTCATGCCTTTTTAAATTTTGAGTATAATAATTTCTTACCATAGTTGCTATTTTGTCCAATTAAAATAATTTAGATCCCATTTAAGTCTCTGCTTTGTAATGAAATACAACAAAAGATCTAGGGAAAATTCTCTACTAATCTTATGAACTGTGTCTTTGAAGATATAACTCTCTAAGTGGTTTAATTTTAAAATTCCTGTGTACCTGATGTACAGAAAATATTTTCAATAAGTTACATAAATTTTGAGTTTTATATCTATAGCATAACATGTTTCTGAGATATAAAAGTACAGGAGACATCAGCAATACACAGGAATCTGATATAAATTGCAGAATTCCCTTGTCTATATAAAAAAGGACATTTTGATTTAGCAGATAATTTTTTTTTGGCTTAAAATAAACGTTTATTTCTCACAGTTCTAGACTCTAGGATTCCAGATCAAGGCTGCACTAGATTCTGTTCTTGAGCGTCCTCTTCCTGGCTTGTAGACTTCTGCCTTCTCACCGTATCCTCTTTAGCAGATAATTTTAAAATAAAAATCTGCTTTTCATTCAGAAGAAAATTATAATTAAGCTATATAAATAGGCTCATGTCAAAATCATAGTGGCAATGTTAGATTTTTGGAGTGTCTCTTCCACATCTGATTCTCTTTTCAAGAAATACATGGAGGTTAACAAGTAGTAAAATTTATCTGAAACAAAAACACCCACTAGAATATTATCTTCATCCAGCAGGTCATGTGCTGGATTAAAATTACTGTGATAAAAACTGGGAAGGGTGTGATCGCTGTTAGTCTTTTTCCCAGTGCCCCAAAGTATGATATTATATCATTAATCTGCATCATTCTATAAATTTGTATTCTAGGTATAGGCTTCAAACTAAACAGGGTTTTGTAGAAAAATGACTAAAATTTTTGTTTGTTCATGTATTTGTTTTAGTTTCCAAAGCTTCCAGGCCAAGATTAAGTAGAAAATAGAAAATAAATATCCAGATTAGTAAACCATGCTTTTTTTTTTCCAGCATATTATGGGGGTACAAACGTTAAGCTTATGAACATAGCCCTTGCCTCCTCTCCCACCTTGAGTCAGAGCTTCAGGCATGTCCATTCCCCAGACAGTGCACATGATACTCACTATGTATTTATGTACCCCCTCCTCCCCCCTCCCACCTACCCGGACACTGATAAATCTTTTTGTTATTTTTTTTTAACATTTTGGTTACATTTTATATCTTTGACTCTTCCTAGGAAGGGTTAGAGGTATGCTCTTCCCCTCCACAATGCTCTCCACATCCCTCAGATGTGGGACTCCCCACCCCCCAACCCCTGAATCCCTGGTGAACACCACCACCATTTGAGCACCATAGTGTTAATCAGTCAGTAACAATTTGATGGCGAGTACATGTGGAGCCTATTATTCTGATCTTAGGTCACCTCACTTTGGATAATGGGCTTAAACTCAATCCAGGATAATATAAGTGGTGCTAGCTCACTGTCGTTTCTTAGAATGGAGTAATAATCCATTGTAAACATATATCAAATTTTAATAGTCCACTCATGAATTGATGGACGCTTGGGTTGTTTCCATGTCCTTGCAATAGTGAATTGTGCTGCCATCCTTTTTGTGGCTATTGCTGCTCTTTGACTAGTTGCCAATGTAGAAGAAGGGCTAAGACATTAGATTTTTACAATAACATATGTTTGGAATACAAAAGTTGGAGTCTAAGGCATATTTATGTGTGGTCCTGGTAAAAATATTATATCTTGGGTAGAGTTCAAAGTAGTGCATTCTTGAAACAAGGATGAAATAGCAATAAAGAAGCATTTGCAGTTTAGTATTGAATAACTTGTTTCTGGCAAATCCTAGCAACAGCTTAATCTCCAAAACTGGATTAAGGTAGTCAGTAAATTGTTAGTATACCTGTGCACCAGAAAGAAGCAAATAAATGTTCTCAATATATAGCAATATCCTAGGTCACATGTTTTTTAATTCCAATTTTCAAACTTAATCAAAAATAACCGGAAACATGAAGAAAAGGCAAAATGATTGAGAATCATCATATAAAATAGGGAATAACTATAGGCAGCCAGAAATTAGAACTATAATACATAGAATTCAAAACAAGCATATTTACTATGTTTATAAAACAAAATACATGATCAAAGTAATGTTTAGGGAGATACAAACTATTTAAAAAACAGCATAGCAGATCTTTAAAAAGAACCAAATAAGATTTTAAGAACTATTTAAAAAAAAAACACACTTAAGAATGTAACTGTTGATTAAAAACAATAGATAGACATCTCTGAAAAAGTTTAGTGAGCTAAAATATGGTTGAAGTGAAAACGTCCAAAATAAAGCTGTAAGGTACAACTGTATGAAATAGATATTACAAGAATAAATCCTATAATAAAAGGTCAACATTTTAATTATTTGTATTGCTAAAATGAGAAGATAGAGTAAATAAGAAATGATATATGAAGAAATAACATCCGAAATTTCCAAAATTTATTTTTAAAAATTTAAGTACCAATTGAAGAAAACAAACAATAAGAACCAAAAATACCCCTCAAAGACAGAAAATAATAGCAACCAAATGCATGAATATATCACTGAAAAATTGTAGAACATCTAAAAAGATGAGATTTTATTTTTAAAAACCTAGAGAAAAATGGAGAATATTTTCAAAAGAGAAATATGTAGACTGTGTATTAAATTTGTAACAGAGAACATGGAACACAAATCTATAATGCTGAAAGAAAATGGTTGCCAATCTAGGATTGTATATTTAAGAAAGGCATTCTTCAATAACAAAGATAACACACAAAAGTTAATAGGACTTGACCGAAGAACTTTACTAAAGGAAATAATAAAAGGTCATCTTAAAGAAGAAGACAAATGATACAAAATGAAAGTTTGGGAATGAAAAATGGAATTAACAGAAATGAAGATGCAAATATACATGTATATATACACATACATACATATATGTGTATATACATATTTTTACACATAGTTTTGCATATATACACACACTTTAGAGAATACAAAATTAAGAGTACTTTCTCATTAGCACACATATACATGTTTATATCCGTGGGTGTATTCATATAGATAGATAAATGTATTTAATATATTTAAATTGGTAGGGGGTAGTAAATAAATATAACATTTTTAAAGAACCGAAAACATAAGAGAGTTGCATTAGATGTTATTGTGTCAAAGATCAGGTTGTAGTTTCTATTCTATTTAATAATGTAGTCACTATTTAAATTTAAATTTAAATTAACTAAAATTCAATTAAATTTCACACTATCTACATTTCAAGTGCTGAATAGCCATCTGTGAGTAGGGACTTCTGTATTAGACAACACAGATGTAGAACATTTCTATATGACACAAAGGTCTATTGCAAAGCATTTAATACAGAGTAATAAATAAAATAGCACAGGAGTATGTGATGTCCCAAACAACTAAGGTAAATGAAATAATTAAAACATGCACATACACAAGTTTCTGATCTGGCAAGTAAAAAGCTGGAAACTGTCACTCTATTCTAAAAACAAGTAAAATGCTAAACAACTAAAAAATCAACAACTCCTTTTAGTTTTCTCAGAGAGATTTGGTCACAGGGCAAACTATTGCCCCAACATTGGAAAGACTGACAGGTGAATACAGAAAATCATGGCATAAACTTCTGCAGAAACCAGTGCCAAGGTAAGGGAACCTAAAAAATAACTAATCTGTGGCTGTGGCTCATCACCCACAAACATGAAAGATAAAAACTCTGGGAATACCCAGTCATTGAGAAACCCCAAACTTTTGTGATTTTTCTTGCAGGAGTTGAATGAGGTTCTCACAGTGCATATTGGAGAAAAACCCTTTTGTGCTTCCAGATAGGGAGGGGGGAAAAGCCATTTTACAATATGCCAGAACATTATGTCCTTCTTAACATGGTATTCTCTCAGGGGACACTAACTGAAGCCTAATCTTCTGGGATTTTATGAGTTTAACTGACCTGGGAGAAAGAGAATTACTCAACTTTAGCCAGATTTAGCATTCCATGTGAGAAAAGGAAAATACCCAACTCCAACTCACTTCAGCCATTCTGTACTACCAAAGGGGAGTTAAAAAAAAACTGAGAGTCACATTTGAAGTTCACAGGTATACAGGCTTAATAAAAGACCGAGATCCTCTGACAGGAATGTAAAACACTTCCTTTCTCCTATGCCTTACCATCACAATACTAAATGTCTATTTGCATCATTTCTGTTACCCATTACATTATGTTTGGCCATCAAGAAAAAGTTACAAGATATACTAAAAGACAAAAAAATGAAGAAAAAGAAGAAGATGGAGAAGGAGGAAGAGAAGAAGAAGGAGGAGGAGAAGGAGGAGGGGGAAGAGGAGAGGGGGAGGGGGAGGAGGAGGAGAAGAAAAAGAAATAATCTATGAGAATCAAGTTTAGATATACAAAGATGTTAGGATTATCAGACCAGGAATGTAAAATAACCATGATTAAGATGGCAAGGGCTCTAATGAATAAAAGACCAGCATACAAGACCAGCATAAAAGACCAGATGGGCAATGTAAGATAGAAATGTAATAATAAGAAAGAATAAAAAATAAATCCTAAGTATCAAAAACATTTAAGAGAAATAAAGAATGTCTTTCATGGGCTTAGTGGTAGACTGAGCAAAGAATGGCTGAGGAAAGAATCTCTGAACTTGAGGATATCTCAATAGAAATCATAAAAATTAAAAGGCAAAGAAAAAAGACTGAAAACAGAAAGAATATCGAAAAATTGTGGCACAACTGCAAAAGGTGTAAGATAAACAGCTTAGAAGAAGAAGAGAAAAAAATACAGAAGAAATATTAGAAAAAATAATGACTGAGAATTTCCTTAAATTAATGTCAGACACCAAATTACATTTCCAGTAACTCAGAGAACACCAAATAGGATAAATGCCCCAAACAAGAACAAACAAGAACAAAATAAAACAAATACATCTAGGCATATAATTTTCAAACTACAGAGAATCAATGATAAAGAAGAAAGGTAGGGAACTTATCTATGGAGGAACAAAGATAAAAATTTCATCTGCATGCAAGAAAATAGTGAAGTGAAACATTTAACATGTTGAGAGGGAAAAACCAACCAACCAACCAACAAAAAAAAAAAACCTAGAATTCTGTACCCTGCAAAATTATCTTTCAAAATAATCAAAAATGTGCACCTTGTTTAATTTAAATGTATATTGTAAACTCTATGATAACTATTTAAAAATGAGAAAATAAAAAGCACAACTAATATGATAATAAAGTAGAGAAAATGTAATCATATACCAGGCTCAATTAAAACTACAAAAGGCAGAATAAAAAGGAAGACAAAAACAGGAATAAAAACAAAGGCAACAAGTAGAAAGCATTAAAAAATATGGTAGATATTAACCAAAATATATCAATAATCACTTTGAACATCAATGGTCTAAATGCATTAATTTAAAGAGAGTTTCAGAGTGGATCCCTCCCAAAAGACCCAACTACATGTTGGTTACAAGAAACCAACCTTAAATATAAAGACATAGATTGACCAAAAGTAAATGGGTAGAGAAAGTTATAACATGTTAATATTAAGGAAGAGACAGCAGGGGTATTTTTTGTTTTGATTATTTTAAAATATGAGAGTACAAATGTTTTTGGTTACATGAATCACTTCTATTATACTCAAGTCAGAGTTGCAAGTGTATCGATCACCTACATAGTGTTCATTGTACCTGGTAGGTAGATCTTCTCCAATCCCACTCTTCTCCTCCCCCTTGCTTGACCTCCACTGAGCTTTACTTCCCTTGTCACAGATGTGCTCATTGGTCAGTTCCATCTCAATATGAGTATATATAGTGTTATTTTTTCCATTCTTTAGATATTTCACTTAGAATAATGGCCTTCAATGCCATGTAAACTGTTGCAAAAGGCTTTAATTCATCCTTTTTCATAGTTGAGGAGCATTCCATCATATACACATACTAGATTTTGTTAATCCACTAATGAATTGTTGGGCACATGGGTTGATTCTACATCTTTGCAATTGTGAATTGTGCTGCAATAAACTTTTTAGTGCAGGTATCTTTTTGATAAAAATATAATGGGTATGTGTATACCATGGAGTAGAACTCAGCTACAAAAAAACAACTGTGATATAGCACCTTTTATATTATCCTGGATATAGCTAGAGCCTATTGTATAGTGAAGTATCACAAGAATGGAAAAACAAGCACCACATGTGCTCACCATCAAATTTGTGTTAACTGATCAACACTTTATGTGCACACATAGCAGTAACATTTGCCAGCTGTCAAGCAGGTGGGAGGGGGGAGGAGGAAATGGGTATATTCACACCTAATGAGTATGGTGTGCACTGTCTGGAGGATGGATATGCTTGAATCTCTGACTCAGGAGGTGAAAAGATAATATATGTAACCTAAACATTTGTACCCCTGTGATATTCTGAAATAATAAATAAATAATAAGTGACAGAAAACAAAAAAAACAAATCTACCTGAAAATATTGATAAGACACTTGAGTAGGCATTTTAAAAAATAGAATATCAAGCTAACCAATGTATTGGTTAGCGTGTAACTCAACTTCATTAATACTAAAATAATACTGAGTAAACCCCAATGAAAAACCACTGAACAGCCAATAGAATGGTGTATATTCTACTTCAGCAATTATAATCTTATGTACATGCTCTGTGAAATTTATGTACTAGGTTATTAAGTATGACATGTCTGATTTCCTTAAGTATTAAATTTGTTGACATCTCTCACATTTCACTTTGACACATCTTGTTTTATTTTTACTGTGAAGGTGCATCCTCAGTCTTCCAAACACACACTGAGGCTTATGGCTGTCTTTCAAAAGTTTCTTAGAGCAATTTTTGTGAAACCATGGACAAACCAAAAATTCATGTTATTTTCAAATATGAGTTCTGTTGTGGAACCAATGCAGCAAAGACAGCTCAAAATATCAATGAAGTATTTGGGAAGGATGTGGCTAATGAACAGATAGTACATCAATGATTTGAGAAGTTCTGCTCTGGTGATTTTAATCTTGAAAATGAGCCACGTGGACAACCTGGCACCAGCGTAGATAATCATGAGCTGAAAGCTGTAGTGGAATCAAATCCATCTCAACCTACTTGTGGATTAGCAGCCAGGATTGATGTTACTATTTCAACAATATTCAACCATTTGAGACAAATGGGTAAGGTAAAGAAGCTGGATGGATGAGTACTGCATGAATTAAATGAGCATCAGAATAGATATCATCGTGAAGCTTGCCTTTCTTTGCTGTCATGACATAAAGGAGAACCATTTCTATACCGTGTTGTGATGTGTGATGAAAATGGCTTCTTTTTGACAATCACAAGCATTCAGGACAACAATTGGATAATGGTGACGTGCCAAAACACAATCCAAAACCAAATAATCATCAAAGAAAGCTAATGGTGTCTGTTTGGTGGTCCAGTGCTGGTATTATCCACTACAGCTTCATGAAACCTGGTCCATTGACTACAGCAAATGTCTAGGACAACCAATTGGATGAAATGATGAAGACGCTTTCAATTAAGCAGCCGGGATTGGTCAATGGACACAGGCCAATCCTCTTGCAAGATAATGCTTGACCATATGTTGAACAAACAGCGCTGCTCAAACTACAAAAGCTAGACTTGGAAACTCTCTGTCATCTACCATTTTCACTGGCCTTTGCACCAACTGACTACCACTTTTTCCAGGCTTTGGACCACTTCTTGCAAGGAAAAATATACAATTTTCAACAAACTGTGGAAGAGGACTTTCATCCCACTTGCTCTCTAAGCTTCTTTGCTTCTGGAATAAACAAGCTAACATTCAGATCACAAAACCGGTCAATAATTTAGGCACATACATGGATTAATTGTACTGCTTCTTGTTTGAGATATAATAAACTATACTTTTGATTCAAAATCAAACATTTCATATTTAATGACCTAATATATGCCAACCGGGAGACATGCACTGTAAGGCTCACAGCCACATTGCATGTGATGGCACTATACTGGGAACAATCCAAATGTTCATCAACATTAGAATGTATAAATATATCATAAGAGTGTCACAATGTTGTATTAGTTTTCTATGCAACAAATTACCAAAAATTTAATTGATTAATATAGCACCCATTTATTATCTTATAGTTGAGTAAGTTCAAAAATTCAGATTGGCATATGAAGTTCCCTGATCAGAGTCACATTAACCTATTATCTGGAAACTCTAAGGGGAATTTACTCCCAAGCTCATTTATTTTGTTGGGAAAAATTAAATATCTTGTAATCGTAAGTCTGAGGTCCTAATCTTCTTACTGGGTGGTAGCAGTGAGTAGCTCTAAGTTCCTTGAGATCGTTTCAGATCCTTCAATTCCAGCAACATTGGAAATTCCTCATGTCAAATATCCTTTATGCTTTGAATTTCTTTGTCCCTTTCTAGGACTAAGAGGAGAAAACTGCTTTTAAAGAGCTCTTGTGATTAGATTGAGCTCACCTGGATAATCTCCTTTTTGATAAACTGAAAGTTAACTGATTAGTAACTATAGTTACATATGCACAACTCATTTTACCATGTAAGGTAAAATAATCATGGGAGTGATATCTCATTATGTTCACAATACTGGTGAGTAGAGAATGAAATCTTGGCAGTAGTGCATCTTATGATTCTACCAGCCATGGATGTAACATATTATTAAAAAAACAAATAAATTACACTTACAGGAAATAACACTGTCAAAATTCCCAATGTAGAGAAAAAACCCCAACACAAGAAACATTTACTATTTGATTGAATTTGTATGAAGTTCAAAAATAGACAAATGTAAATTATAGCATTTAGAAAGGCATATCTGGTGCAAAAACTATGAATTAAAACAAAGATGTAATTATTATAAAATTCATGATAATCATCAACATTGGAGCATATATGGTAGGTTCTGTCATGCTATAGGAATTTTCTAATTCTTAATATGGATTTGGCTACATTGGCATTAGCCTTATCAAAAGTTGCTTAGCTGGACATTCATGTTTTGTGCACTTTTCTCTATGTTTCTTATGTTCTGCATAACAATTTTAAAAATAAGCAAGCAAACAAAAATTCTTGTATGCAAGTATGTCATCCTGTGCATTCAGTCATCAAATATTTATTTAATGTCTTTTATATTGTGTATGTGCTAGAATCATAACAGTAAAGAATAATGAGAAAATGTCCACCTAACGTTCACAGATTAGTGCTAAGATGCTCTCAGTTTTCTCCCTTAATTTAATGTGGACTTAAAACATCAGCTTTAACATATTTATAGTAAAATAACTAAGGTGTTAAGTGTTAAGCCATTTAATTCCAGTACCACATGGCATCATTTTTTCTATTCATTCTCTATATCAAGATTCAGAAATTGATGTCATCAACAAAGATGAAGAAAGATCTGAAGATAGCTACAGCTGAAGCTGCAGAGAGAGAGTGAAGGGTAGAGAGTACAAATATGGTGAGTTCTAAAGACACAGAAGGCTGATCTGTGCAGGCACTAGGGAGAACCCAGGCAAAAGTCTCTGCTTACAACAATTGTTTGTGCTCACTTGGTAACCAGGCAACTTTACCAACACTATAATTTTGCTTAGGAAAAAAAAAAGAGAAAAAACATCTCTTTTCTTCGATTACCCTGTACTATCATTTTAAAAGGCAAAAAATTATGGCATGTTTTTTAGACTACACTAAAATATTAAATATTGATAAGCTTTCATTTTTTAATATAAAATCTATAATCAAAAAGCAAACCCTCCTTCAGAAAACAGTTTGGGCACAATTTTTTTTTTGTTGTTATTTTTTAATTTTCTTATTTCTTCAAGTACACAATAGAGTCTTAAGGGCACAATTTTTATGCATCTCCAAGCATTATAATTTTTTTTTTAAAAGGAAGTTGTAAAATGTTATGGCTGTTGAGAACTAGGAGGAAGAATCACTACACTTAAATGTTGGTTACAGGCAATAAGAAACTAAACTGTCTTGGGAAGGGGAGGGAGGAATGTTTTCTGAATCTCTAAGAAAGCTTTATTTTCTTATGAGAAAAGAAAGAATATAAAGGAATTTTCCTGGAATTTACTATAACAATCCTGTTTCCTCACAGTATATTGACCTAGATTTCACTAGGGATTCTCATCATCTACCATATGAGCATTTGCTACATACAGCCCTAATTCTTTACACATACACACACACACACATATACATATATATATGATATAATATAGAAACAAAAATGTTAAAATATTGATATCATTCAATTTGTTTGTTTAATAAATACTTGTACCAGACAGTGTGCTTTGTGTAGAGATTGCTGCTGTAAATAAGAGAGTCATAGTTGCTATCCTTATGGTAAAGACAAAGATTAAATAGACAATTACTAAATAATTGACTAGATACCTCTACGATAAGTGCTAAAAAGGCAAAAGCACAGAATTGTATTAATTTATGGAATATCTGTAGAGAAAACAAATGGAAACATGGAGAAGGAATTATCCTCAAAAATGCTTAACTCAGGAAAAATGATAATGCCCCCCCAAAAATAAAAACAATAAAAAAGCAATTCAAATGTTAGCATAATATTGAATGGAATAAAATACATTAATTATCAAAAGCATTAACAACTAAAATCCTGTTACCTAGAATTTGAATTAAATGCCATGTACATATGATATTTACTTAATAAGTTGTATAGAAATATATAATTTTATCAAAACTATCAATAGCCATGAGTAAATACTTTAAAAAGGTACCATCTTAACTACGCTGGCATCTTATGAAAGGTGTGATTAGATACAAAGGGTTTATTTGTGTCTGTCCAATAACACTCATGACACTGCCATGTATCTCAGCTAAAAATACAAGTTGGAAAACTGATTGATTAATCCATTGCTTCTCAATCCCTTTCATCTCCTTAGTTTAGGCACCATCAGATCCCAAGTAGATACCAGCAAAAATCCTCCTTAAAATAATCTATTTCTGACCCTTTTCACTTTCCTTTACCTGGATATTCTCCACATTGCAGATTTTGTGTTCTTCCTAAAATGAAAATATAAACCTTTTTTGCCAGGAGTTCCAGTGGACAGTCTATTTTCTATTTTCCATTCATCTTCTTCCATTTTCTAGTAATTACCTTTTAGGTGTCCTTTTCTTTTATTAACACATGAATAGCACGAGGTTTGGGAAAAACCAATATTATTTTCCTCCATCACTTTGCTGGCTAATCAACAGGTTGTCCTGATTGGCCCAGGGTTAACCTTATTCTCTTTATTATAATCACTAGTTCCCTCAACCCAAGGCTTTGCTGATCAAGCCTGGTAAATGTGTCTACTCAGGTATGGAGATAGAACCATATCCAGGCCAATGAAATATAAGGGTATTTTTAAAATAGGCTACAGGAAAGGAACTTTTGTTGATCACAGGAGAAGGCCACCAGATGAGACACTCTTATTCAGGATATTGTGGAATTCTAGAGCCACTTATTCCTCATTAAGTGATCCAGCCTCACTAGGAAACCAACCTAGAGAGAAAAATACAAAAGAGTAATTCTCAGAGAAATAGCATCAGATTTGTTTTAACCTGGATGAAACTGGAGACCATTTTTTCTAAGTAAAGTATCACAAGAATGGACAAAGAAACACCACAGGTACTCACCATTAAATTGGAACAAATTGATCAACACTTATGTGAACACAGGCAAATAACATTCACTGGAAATCAAAGAGGTGGGAGGGGAAGGAGAGGATGGGTAAATTCATACCTAATGGGAACAATGCACACTGTCTGGGGGATGGGCATACTTATAACTTTGACTCAAACGGTACAATAACCAAAATGTTGTATCCCCATGATACTCTGAAATAAAAAAAAAATTATTTGAGTTGTTAAAGCTTGAATCTATACATCTATATCATTGTTAATTAATTGAACTAGGAAGGATAAATACTTTTTTGACATGGTTTTATATACTCTGCTCTCTTTGTCAATGCTAGATACTGCTCATATAACAAGGAAATCAGTCAATGCAATAATCCATTTTCAGCGTTTTGTCAATCTATGTCTCCAATGGCAACATGAGTATTCCAAAATTTTAAAGACAGTTGCCAGGATTGTGTATTGATATAAGCTTAGGAAGATATCACCACTAATATCTCCTGAATCCTCAATAATGATAGGTAACGGCTCAAAATACCAAATGAGATGGATATATACAATTTATACATGTTTATATGATTTAGTGCAGACATCTTTAAATAGCAACTTTATCCATTGTTTAGTGAATATATTTTATAGAGTGAAGTCTTATACTATAGGTTGATTTGTAAATGTTTATTAGGGCAAAATGGAGAAAACTAGGTAGAACATAGAATTAATTAGAGCTAGGAATTTCTGAATAGGAACTGTTCTCTAGCATTTGCATGCTGTGTACCCTCAGGCATATGAATCTGTTCCTTCTTGTAAATTATGAGCTTGTGATTACTATGTACTGTTTCTAAGTATTAGAGATAATGTACGTAAAATATTTAGGACAGTTCCTTCTACATAATGAGCTTTTGATAAATAGTAGGTTTTGTGATTGTTTTTATCGCTACTGCTGTTATTATTAAAGATCACCATTGCATTTAAAATTATTGCCATGCTTACACTCTTTAATACAATTCTTTCTTATGTTTATAAAGAAAATAATAATAACATAACTAAATCTCTTCGACTGTCTAACTGAAGCCAACATTTATCATTGTTTTGTCTCAGCTACTTAGAAAATATGTGAAGTTAAAGGTTAACTAGGGTGAAGAGTTTGGAAAAACAGTCTGAAGATAGGGTGAGATACTGATGTGAAGAGGCATAGGAGAAGAATATAGCATTTAAGTTGCTTTGCCATGTGTTTTACTTTGTTTTTTCACAACATCCTTTAAAGTAGGATTTATCATAACCATTTTACAGATGAAGATCCTGAAACTCAAATAATTAGATCACACAGCTAATGTCAAAACCACGAGTTAAACCTGTATCTTTATCAACCCCTAAAGCTGTGCTTTTCCTGTCATGACATTTGTCTTCAAACTAAATATTAATATTAGCAGTCATTTGTCTATTAAACTTTAATGGCAAATGGAGATAAATGCATCAGAAATGTTAATAGCTTTTCAGAAGCTAAAATGGAAAAGAAATGCTAGCAGCCATCTTGGCTAACTGCCCACCTAATGTAAAACTAACACAATTTAGTAAAAATAAATCTAATTTTCTTCACATCAAGTTTTTTTATGAATGTGCTTTGTACATAAAGGAACAAAAGTTTTCATGGAATAATTACTTTTTCAAATCAAAAAACGAAATAATAAAACAAACTTGTTTGTGTACTATAATTACAACAATGTAATCATATTGAATTATAAAAAATAGAAAAGAAATACACAAAAATGAAAAAATTGGTGGACTAGGATGAGATAATTATAATTGTTTTTTTCAAAATTTAGGTAATGTTGACATATTTCTTTCAAGATACAAAACAATATTGAAAACAAATAAATCTCATGGTATAAGATTTAAAAGTAAAAAGAGAAAGAGGAAAACATAATGACAAATCAAATTTCAGGGGAAAAATGTTTAAATCTCATATGGTAGTATTTTTGCAGATTCCATGAAGGACAATGCTCAAAGGTCTTAACTTCTTTTATCCTTTCCTATGATGCATTCCAAAACAATGAACAGTACATTTGTTCAGAATATTTCTTATTATCCTTCAGAACATTGAAACTTGAAGCTACCTGCAAATTATTCATTCATTCATTCATTTGTTCATGTGTGTTATGATTACTGATCTCTTTCTATGCACAGAGCACAGTGCTAGGCTCTGTTAGGAACACACACACAAAATACAAACTTGAACTCAGTTCCAGAAGTCTATGTACCCCTTAGAGCTGATACCTAAGGGCTTGATCACATAAAGCTATGTGTCTTCTTATTAATTAGATGGAGTAGAATAGTATCAATGCTTAAAAGGGATAATACAGATAATAAATTCCTGAGTAAGTCAGAGAATCAAGATATTATTTGGGGGTAGCGTTTTTAGAGAAGGCAGCACAGAAGTAAGGAACATGAAAAATAAGCTAGAAATCTTCAGAGGAATATCAACACTCTCCTAACCAAAAATAAAAATAAAAGATTTATTATCTTTATTCCACAAAATTGCAAACTTAGTAATGATCTCTCTGAAACTTTTGTCAGCCAACCAGTAAGCCATTTAGTTATTCATTTATTATCCAAATATTATATTTATTGGTACTAGTTTTGTTTAGGGTATTATGCTAGGAGATAAGGATACAGACAGGGCTAGACAGACTAATTTTTGTTTTAGTGAAGCTAACAGTTTATCAAGAAATCTAAGATTTACTTCCAATTGTGATAAGGATTAGGAAGGGGAGATACAAGTTGATAAAATGACATATTATGTGGAAATCCTAGCTTCTTGGCATTGGCTAAGCAGGCTGTGTGTTCCACATGTACAGGGGCATCTTTCACAAAAATTATGGTGTGAATGTATTTGAACACTATTTAAATTGAATGGGAAACTGCAGCTGAGAGTGATATAATCACTCTGCATTTATAGAAGATGCTCTGGCCAAAGTGTGAAGAATGGTTTTGGGTTTGAGAACAAGAGTTGGTAAGGAAAGACTAACAGCTTTTCTTAATGACCCGTAAGACAAAGGGTAATTGTGATGGGAGTGGAGTCATAAAAGAGTGAATGAACATATTTAGAAGTACGAATTGATAGGACTTACTGCAGATTGTATATGGGGGCTGAAAAGAAGAAGAATGCAAACTTTTCTAGTTATTATTTGCTGACAAAGGACATGGTTTCCACAAAATTTGGTGGAAATATTAAAGAATTCTTTCTTCTTACTTTGTATGATTTACCATGAAACCCTTAAATGGAAATATCTATGAAGTATTTGGAAACATAAAAAATGGCCTGGAGATTTTTACTTTAGATTTTTTTTCTTAATGAGAGTATATAAGGTATTCTAAAGGGAAGTTATATTTATAGGAGAAACTAGGATTAATTTCATTTCCAAAAGTCACAGTAGATAGGTGAACTTCATCAGTCTTAGTGTGTTAGCTGGACTCCTCAGTTCACATTCACTAACCTCAGGCTGGGTTAGTGAAGAACTTTCCCTATACTAAGGCCTTTAGCTTTACTCCTGGGACAGCATCATGGTTGGGACTCTGGTACATTAGTCACATGTTATCATCCGAGTGCCTCAATTTTCCATCAGGAAGTCCTTGTCAGAATCTATGGAATCTTCATATTTCCCTATGTATTTTGCCCAAGAAAGTTCCCAAGAAAGCAAGTACTGCTGTTCTCCGGCTCCTAGGTTTTGTGATTTTATTCATTCATTTAACTTTTTTTTTATTTTTAGTTATTATGGGCACATAATAGTTGTGTCTGTGTGTGTGTCTCTGTGTGTGTGTGTGGAGAGAGAGAGAGAGAGAGAGAGAGAGAGAGAGAACGAGAGAACATGTGATGTTTTGGTACCAGCATACAATGTAACTTAATCAAATCAGGGTAAGTGGGGGCATCCTAGGTTTTGATTTCGTTTATCTGCAATAATAGACAGATGCTGTTTAAATTCTGGCTCTATTTGCTTTGGATAAATGACTCCATCTACCTTATTTATATACTTTGTGAATGATAAAAGTAAAAACATATATAACTATGCCTAGAAAATATGCATATATCAGATGCACAACAACTGTTACTTTCCATTTTCCCCTAATTAACAATCCTTACTCTGTTTTTACTTCCTTCCAGTCTATATTTCTGATCTCTGCCTTCATTTCCTCCAAGAGTGATTGCGCTTTGATTTTACTCCCAGGATGTCTATTACTCCATCATGGTACATTCTCTGCATCTATTTCTAGGTGATTTTAGATTGGGAAAATCTGCTGTGGGATCAGCATATGCACATAGATTGCTATTTGTTTACCATGTAAAGAGACATAATTACAGTGTACAAAGAATTGAGGAGGGCTTAGTAATCAAAACCCAATTTAAGAAAATAGAGTGGACTAATGACAATCTGTGATTCCACAAAAAGAAGGGGGCTGTGAAAGGATCTGAACTAATAATATTGCATATTAGTATGGAGACTTTTGCTTACCAAATGTTTCACATCTTTTTCTATTACTTAGAATAACTTTATGAGGTAAGGAATGGTCGTATGTTTCTCATTTTAGGGGTAAGAAACAAAGGCTATGGGAATTTAATAGGCTTAGAGATAACCTATAGTGGGTCTAAGAGATCTGAAGTCTAGGCCAGATTCCTACTAAACCAGTAATTCCTGCAAATCACAGCCACTCTCTGAGGTGCTGTCTTTTCGTTGATAAGAGAGGAACAGGATTTCTTTAAGATTGGTTCCATGCCTAAAATTATGAGATTCTATATCTCATCTAAGAGATAACTGGAGGAACTAGAAGAATACAGTTCTCTAATTCAAAGCATCTCCAATGCATCATTTTGCACAGGGCACTTTTCTGGGCTCAGAATGTATAGGAAGGGGGATCTGGTACAAATAAAACAAACAGCTCAGTATTTACATGAGGAAGACGCAGAGAATCAGACAAGGGAACTGTCAAATGTTAAAATATTCTCATGGTCCTTCCAAGAGTAGGAGCAGGTGATTAAGGTATTGTGTCAGTAGCATATAAATCCCCAGTGAAAAAAACATGGCTCACATAAACTTATAGTGGATAAAGTATAAAAGTAATCCATATCTATATCAGCAGTCAGAGATAGCTGAGACTGGTGTCAGGAAGTTGAGTTTATATGGCTTTTTTAATAACCCAGATGGATTTTCAAAAGAGTAGGAATGGCTAGGAGAGAGTTTGTAGAGATGGAAGGATTGTGTAAAGTCTTGACTGAATATGGAGGGATTATAGACTGAGCTTCAGTTTTCTGGATTAGTTCCTTTTTCCACTGCGTTCTAAGCAGGCACTGCATTAGTATCTTCTCACTGGGCATCTGGGAAAACTACATAAGTGACTCTTTTGTTCACAAATTTGGACTACTAGGATCAGGTGAGTGACCAACTTATGGACCAATTTAGTAGCTAGGGAGATGATCAGTATAGCAACTTCTCTAGATGATCATTTTTGTCCACTTTTGTTCTTGGGTAGATTCTATATATTAGGACAAGATATTTTCACTTCAGACTCAATAAATACAGGAAGAGTTATTTGGATAATATGAATGGATGGAGTTACGATAGAAATAAAATGGCAAAAAATATATTCTTCTCTCTCCTGAAAAGCTGTCACAGTAACAGAACACATGTATGATATTTATTATATATTTGTTTTGGTTACAAAATAAAACAAAACAAAAAAACCTGGGAACTTTGAAGAAAGTATCAATGCAGACAATAATTTCAAGAAAATAACCAAATTTTTTATATAATTTGGCAAATGTTTACTAAGTGCTTATTTTGTCCCAGGCATTATGCTTGATATAAGATATAGATATAGATGTGGATATAGCTATATAGTACACTGAAGGTATTACAGTCTAACAAAGAGACAGATATATAAAGCCACAAGATGTAATAATTTTGTAAAAAATTTTCAGATGCAAATATTCCACTAAAATGCAAGCACAAAAGGATTTGGTTCTGCCTGAGGAAGTCAGGGAAGACCTCATAAGCTCAGGCCTCACATGAAGACTTTAACGATAAACAGGAATGTTTAGAGCTACAGATGTACAGCTAACATACTACAGAAAAAGAGAACATGTGTCAGAAATTGTTCAAAAAACTACAAGGAGTTCAATATTTCTGGAAGTTAAAACAAGAGACAGATTGGTAAAAGAGAAATATTAAAAGGCATAGAGGCCAGACCAGAAATTTGAAGAGTCTTATCACATGTGCAAATAAATTTAAATTACATCTTGGAAGACATGAAGAGACACTGATAAAATTTAAGAACAGGAATAACATCCAAAGTATCTTAAAAAGTGCATTTCTATAATGCCGAAAACATTAGTTTTGGGATAAGGAGAATATCCTAGAGGCAAGGATCAGGTTAAGGAGTCTCATTCTAATCTGGGGAAATGAAGATAAATCCCTGAACTAGTGACCTGACCCTGAAACTACAAAGAAGAAAGTATATATAGGTGGACATAATCTGAGTAGCTTGGCTTCCTGTGTTCTGTCTTAGGAAATAGATACCATTCAACAGAGTCATGGTACCTGAGGCAGGGGAGGCAGAGATATGGATCTGTGGCTCTGTAGGTATAACCTAGAACTCCTTTCTTGGTTTTCAAGACTTTGAATTAAAATTTAAGCTCCAGAGATCATTGGAGGAAAATAGCATATGTAGTAACTACTGATATATGCTAATTGTAGTTTAGGATATTATTGTTAATGCAAGACTCTATTGCATGATGTTGTCAGTCATATTGTTGTTTTTAAATATAAGACTATTCAGTATTTTGATAAAAATGTTATTTATTTTAGAGTAATTGTTATATATTTTTTTATCAGCTATTATTGTGATATTGTCCAAGACATAGATAAACTATATAGGTATTACTGTCAGGGAAGGAAAAGATAAACAAAATTCTTAATTTGAAGCTCCTTAGGTGAACCAAATTTCATAAGGTTCTGGAAGTGTCTGAAAAGCAGGAACCAGAGGAAGAGTTACCAAATTGTCATGAAGTTAAAGAAACATTAAATAAAAGTTAAGTTTCAGGACTGGACTAATCTTCCTTATAAGGAGCCCTAGCAATGTGTTCACTTGGTCATCTACTGTTGTGAAATATGACCAAGTATAATACTTTAACCCAGGGGTAGGGAAACTTCTCATGTTGGAAGGCCACATTAATTTAGCTGTAATCAAGAAAGACTGCATTTAAGAATCTTCAATTAGATATACTAAACCATGTACATTATTTTATAAAAATCTAACTACTATGTACTTAATAATTTCAGAAAATGAAAACTATTTGTTAATTTTAAAGTTAACAATCCTTTTAATGACTTTATTGTGTCTGCTTTTTGTTGGAAAGTATTTGAATATTTGGTTGCAGCATCGAAGTCCACAGTGAATTATTTTTAAATAACTGGCTTGTTCAAGTTTGCCAATTTTAGAACCACTCTTTGCAAAAAGGGAAAAACAAAACAAAACAAGCAAACAAAAAATCCGCAACAGGTCAGGAAGGAAAGAAACTTTTGTCAAGCTGTAGTCCCCCTTTAGTCTGGCCATTATCTCTGAGAGTAAATGTTCCAACAGGAAACATCTCCTATATTTCAGTGTCAGGCTTCCTGGTTTTCTCAGTGCCGCGTAGTTGTCACTTCTACTCCATTTCAGCAACTTACTCCCATGGCCCAATCCTGAATGTTGCTAAACCCTAAGTTGTGCCATTTCTAAGATCTTCAACTACATGAAACACTCGCAGCTTACAGTACTCCATAATTTATATGACCTCTGCTTATTCCACAATACGTATAGAATAGGTGTGCCTGAATGACTCTAAAAGAAGCAGCACCCATTCATTTCAATGTAATTCTATAAGAATTTGTGAGTATTTTATTTATTTAATATCAGGTCCCCCTTCTAGGAAATAAACTCTCAGAGGAAAGCAGGTCTCAAGGAAGTTACTTAATAAGGGCCCGACATGTTCTAGGCAAACAATATGTGTCAATGTTTACTGATTCTAAAACTGTACTAGAAAAAAACAATTCCAGGGCCTTAAAATTATCTTATATAAGGATACATGTAATTACTCTTTTTTTCTTCCTGTTTGTATCAGATAAATCACTGACTCCATATTTCCTTTATGTTGTGTTAAATGTATGTACTCCATATCTCATTTGTGTGTTAAATGTATATAACATTCCCTTGTATATCTCAGTGGCTTTTGTTGGAATCCAATGAGATACCTTAAGAATTCTATTTAAAAAAAGCAAATGAGATATTATAAATAAATGAAAATAAATTTGGATGGCCAAAAATTATGTATATGTTTGCTCTTACTATTTATTGCCAATGACACCAGCTTGTTAGTGCTTTTCATAGCAATATGTAATTAAAACTATTTGCTTTAGATCCAGAGGCATAAATTTATTTTTCGATTTGCACAGCAAGCTGGAGTTCTGAGTACAAATGCAGTCAAATGTGTGTTGATTTCCATTCTCTAGAAACTGGCATTTCTGTTATTCCCTAGTCCAGAGATTTTTAACTCAACAGTATTTCACATTAACATTAGACTTGCTGTAGGGTTCTTTCTTAAAACATCTGATGCCTTTAGGAGAAAGTTAGCTCTCTAGCTTTCTGAGATATTATTCATTTATAGCACACAGAAAAGAAAGTAATGGAATAGCAGAATGGAGACTCACCCAGAGGCAACATATCTTAATTCTGTACTGCCAGAATAAGTGATTAGCTGGCTGCCTTTCTCACTTATTGCTTTATAGCAAATTTTGAATGTACTTATGATAATGATTTTTTTCTGATCACCCACATTTGTGCATAGGCAAATGAAGTCTGTCTCAACTCAACATGAAATTGAATGGTGCTTTGAATAACCTTTGAGAATGACACTGTGTTCTTATATAATGTATCCTATAGAATATTTTTAAGTTTCTAAGGCTCTTTGATTTGTAATATCTTATTATATCTTCAAAATAAGCTTTCGAGTTAGGGCTGGATTGTGGTCTCCTTACAAGAGACTTAAGATAACTTGAATCTGCAGTAGGGAAAAGCACAGATGTTAATCATTATCACTAAATCTGGCGTTCAGTAGAAGCTGTCAATAAACAGTGCTGTTAAAGCATCAAGGTAGTCCTATGGGAAAAGGTGAGTGGTGTAATCAAAGTAGGTGCTTTTATGATACATAACATATGCCATGGTATTGATAGATTTGTGATTATTGTTAATTGGCTACCTTTTGTATCTTTCCATCCCTTCACACACACATTGAATAAAATGTCTACAATTAATGCAAAAATGCTGCACCTTCTGTTTAAAAAATATGTAAATATTGGGATTAGATAAAACTGGATAACAATCTCCAAGCCATCATTTACTAGCTTCGTGTACTTCCTCTCCCTGAAATACCATTTCTTCTTTCTTAAAATCTGGATAACAATGCTTTCATACTATACTTGTTATAAACATTAAGTGAAATAGCATATATATAGTGGAAAACATAGGTTAGGAAATGTTATTCTACTTTCTCTCTGCCATGCCCACTCTAGAGAGTAGCAGGGATGAATGACACTCACATGGTATTCTAAAAGCATTTGTAACTATTCTTCAACTGTATCAAGCTGATCATATTGTGCAACTCTGTTATATATGGCAAATTCAAAAACATTGTAAATTTCAAAGATAAATCGTGCACTGAAGGACTAAAAATATCAGGTAAGTTATTCAACTCACATTAATATTCCAGGTGAATTGGAGAGAATCTGTGCTATTGTGCTGAGCTGTAAAAACGACAACCTCTCTAAGACTGTATAGAACTTTAATGAAACATTAAGTTGCTATAATTTACCTAGATTTGCTTTCTCCTGATAAAAACTATGGGTCAATATATTTGATATTGTATGATATATTTCAACAATTAGTTAACTTTTGTTTGTTTGTGACAGGGTCTCACTCTGTCACCTGGGCTAGAGTACCATAGCATTAGCCTAGCTCACAGCAGTCTCAAACTCCTGGGCTTAAGTGATCCTCTTGTCTCAGCATCCTGAGTAGCTGGGACTACAGTTGCACACCACCATGCCTCGCTAATTTTTTTCTATTTTTAGTAGAAACGGGGTCTCCCTCTTGCTCAGGTTGGTCTTTAACTCCTGACCTCAAGCAATCCTCCTGCCATGTCTTCCCAGAGTGCTAGGATTACAGGTTTGAGCCACTCCACCCAACCAACATTTAGTTAACCTTTAATGAAACAGATACATCAGTATTGCCCAGTTCAACTGACTTTATGTGAACTACTACATAATATATTACAACAACTGTTACCCATTCATGTCTGATATTTGGCCATTAAATAATAAATAATAATACTTTTATACAAGAGCTTAAAGATGTGTTTGTTTTAGAAAAAAAAGCAAAAATACTGAATAATATCTGAAACTAGATCATTTTATTTTATTTTATTTTATTTTTTTGAGACAGAGTCTCACTTTATTGCCCAGGCTAGAGTGAGTGCCACGGCGTCAGTCTAGCTCACAGCAACCTCAAACTCCTGGGCTCAAGCAATCCTACTGCCTCAGCCTCCCAAGTAGCTGGGACTACAGACATGTGCCACCATGCCCGGCTAATTTTTTCTATATATATTAGTTGGCCAATTAATTTCTTTCTATTTATAGTAGAGATGGGGTCTCGCTCTTGCTCAGGCTGGTCTCGAACTCCTGAGCTCAAATGATCCGCCCACCTTGGCCTCCCAGAGAGCTAGGATTACAGGCGTGAGCCACCGCGCCCGGCCTAGATCATTTTATATATTTGAGAATATTGCAAAATGCAGGCAGTTCTCTCTGTGTATGATTCTAATATGTGCACATTTTCATTACAATGATTTAGTTAAATAACACCAGTCCTCAACAATATGGTTACGATTTTAGTTCCCATGGTATTTTAACTGAGAGTAATTAGATTTAACAAAAAAAAAAAAAAGACTTCACTGCTAGAGCTCTTCAGTCCACAAATCACAGCATAAACAGCAGATGCACATCATACTGAATGACCAGTGACATCACTTCTTTCAAACTCCGTTGATTACTGGTCACTGCACATCTGTTACTTAGTTCACACACAGTCAGCAAAGTTTGTGGTTATATTGCCTTCTTGTCTTTCAAGTGTAAGCCCACGTGACGTTTTAGAAGAAAAGGAGGGAATTGGCAAACAAAGATGAAAGTACAGCAAAGAAAGGAAGAGTGATAATGATGGAAGTGAAATTTGAATTGGAAATAAATACAATTTAAGAATGTTGACAGAGTTTACATTCTTAGAATCTCTTGATATACAGACAGAGTAACTCAGGAAGGGCAATTTATCAGTGTAAATGAGAAAAGTGGTTGTGACAGAAAAAATGTTCCAGGGAATGTGATAATGGCCAAAAAACAAAAACAACAACAGAAAACACTTGAAAATATTTCATGACACTGAAAGAACAAGGGGTTAAATATTAAAAGCTGGTTCAGACTTAGAAAAGAGTATAACACTTTGCCAAAGCATGGAAAATATATTTGCTCTTTTTTATAAGTTTTGCAACAACAAGAAGGAAAGCAACGGTCACACTACTCTTAACCCTTGAGTCTAATATTTTAAGTTGTAATGTACAAAAATATTAGCTTTACTATTTATTATTTCCCCATACATTTATAATTGACAGTGTTTTAATATTTTGACAAAAAATGAAAGGTCATAGAATAATCATAATCACTCATGTTGATTATTATGATCCTTTTGTATGATTTTAGGTTACATGATCATTTTTACAGACTCATACTATTGTGTCAGGTGAGGACCACCTGTAACTAAAACATTAACAATTATAAAAAGGAACCTGTGCCTTCATTTTACTTTTTAGATGAAAAAGATGGCTAAATCTACAAAACCTTTTTTCCTCCCTTGCAGGGGTTATGAGAAATCCAAATATATTCCTGGGTATCCTGATGTTTACATCTCCTCATGGTTATGAAGTAGATTCATAGAGGGAGGAATTCAAATATAATATTTCTTTTTACCTTATTATTAAAATAGTTATGGAGCTTAGAAATAGAACAACAAACAAGAGCTTTTTCTGCAGCAGATTCTATTTTAATGCTTCTGACAGTCACAAGCTCAAACTTTAAGTAGCACCTATGTCCACAAGTGAAGTTGAACATGTAAAGAGCTGAAAGCTCAAACAGGGCTGAATAGTACTGAAGGTTCAAGGCTTTGCATAGAACCTACTCATCTGGAGTATTTTGTTCTCTTCACTCTAAATCTATATTTTCAAATTTTATTTGGATACTATGAAAACCACTGAAGTGATGAGTCACATTCCTCTATAAGTTCTGGGGGTTTTAATTTTCCAGTTCACATGTGAGGTCAACACTTTCCTTGCTCCCTCCCTGTGTTGACTATCTGTTCCCATCCTACTTTTCCGGATATGTTCTGATGCCTGCATCCCCAGGGTCAATAAAGTGTCCTTACCTTTTTTATAAAAGCATGTTCAAACATGTTCTCACTAATAAGTGATGGATACTCACCCCTAAATGATGGGTACTCACCTGCTCAAAGAGATATAAAGGATGTTGGAAACCAAGAAGGGAAGAAGGTGGGATGGGAGTGAGGAATAAAAAACTTACCTATCAGGTACAATGAACATTGTCCTGGTGATAAGCACACTGAAAGCCCTGACTTCAGCTTACACAATGTATCCATGCAACAAAAACATTTGTACCTCCTTAATATTTTGAAATTAAAAAAAAAAAGGAGCAGAAGTTTTAAACTTCTCATGATTTTTTGATACTACAACTTTAAGAATAAATGCAACACATACCCTAAGGCTTCCAAAAGGAATTTAAAGGCAGTTTGACTTAAGACAGAGCTCTTATGTGTTGGGTAGAAGTAGAGCCAGGCAAGTTCTGTTTGATACCTATTTTTATATCATCTGTATTAAGTTGAGGTAGAGTAGTTGACAACTCTAAAATTTAAATGACTTCGCACTGCTACAATTTATTTTTCACTGAATTTAGAGTCTAATAGGTCCGTGGGGGTTGAGAGGGTTTGGAGTGAGATTCTGCATCATATAAGCATTGAGGGTCCCTCAATCTGGAGACTCAATTTTCTTTATAATCAGATGATGGGTCAAGAAAAAGAGAAGTCCCGCCTTTTCTTTCATTGCTTTGGCCTGTAGGTGACCCACATCACTTCCAATCATGTTCTGTCAGTGAAAATTTATTACATAGACTCACCTACATGCAAGGGGCTGGAATATAGTCTATTGATATACCCAGAAAACATGGGGACCAAATATTGGTAAGTGTTCATATCTTGCCATATGGCCTTATTTACACCCATGGCCAGTCACATAATTTAAGTGATCCAGTGCAAATGAAAATGCAAGGCTTCTTTTTCAAAAGGAAACAAAAGGAGACTAATGATGCCTTTGTCCTAAGGTGTTTAGAGTACATTTTACACTAAAAATATAATAAGTACTAAAATATAAAATATTCTCCTTTCTTTCATCAAGGCCAGCAAGGAAATCAATGTCTGGGGAGCTTGGAGCTCTTTACAACCAGCCTCCTTTAAAGAGATATAAAATCTGTATCCTGTATGTTTTCCTGGGTGCATATTGTTGTTGCTGTTTGCTGTCTTAGACCATTTTCTGTTTATTTCTATTGACTTGAAAAGATTATGTGCCCACTTTACTGGAATGGTGATCTTGACATTGTTGGGATCCCAAAGCCAGACTGTACAATTTCTTAACTCAGAGTATTTAGCCAATTGACTATGGCATCTGCCTTGGAGATGGCAAAGTCACTGTGCTAAGCACAAGTTCCTGTAATTCTCATAAAAGCCAGGGTGGTGTCTTCACTTCCCATTGCATTACATCTACATAGCATTTATCAAGGACAGCTTTGGACTGATACTACTTTGCCTTTTAATTCATCAACTAACTAAAATATGCACATGAGCCAGGAAATCTTAATGATATGAGATGGTTCTTAAAAAAAATTTCTCAAAAATGATAAATTGCAATATTATAATACATTGTCATAAAACTGGAACTTTTTATAAGAAAAACAAGGCGATTCAGCCAAGTTAGTCAGTAACGATATTCTCATATATTGTAAAATGTCATTTTTCTTAAGAGGAGTATTTGCCTTTTTTTTTTTTTTTTTTTTTTTTTTTTTTTGCTGCTGATTCAAGACCCTTTAAAACTCACCAACACAGTGAAATATTATTTAACTCCATCTGGCCTTGACTCTGCATCCTTTCACTTATTATAGTTTAAGATTCTTCTTTACTTAAAATGTTTTGTATTCATTTGTAATATAAAATAATGTGATGCAGTACCACATGACTCGACATATAATGTATGTAGTTTGGCTATCACTTATTATGTTCCTGGCACTGTTAAGTGCTTTATATAAATTATACTGTTGATAACTATCATAACAAATTGGTGGTGTTATTATTGCTATTTTATCTATGAGGACATTGAAGCTTAGAAAGTTATTTATAGCATAACCATTCAGGTAGCTTGACAAACATGCATGTTCTAGGAAAACACAAAGGAAATACTAATCCATAAGATCTCAAAATAAGGCCTAGGAATTTGAACTTTTCTAGTACACTAGGTGGTTTATAGTCAGCCTAAAATTTGAGAATTGCCAAATACATTTAATTGTATGTTTGGCTTCTTCAACTAGCTTTAAAGTTTTTGATGCCGTTTGGCATGAAACAAATTAATAACATCTCGATTTTTCTAAACTGTGGTAAAGAATTGTTAGATCAATTGCATGTCACTATTGGAAGGATCAATGAGAAAATGTGTCTCTCAAAGATATTTGGCAGTTAGATCCCATTCACTTACTACTGAAAGGAAAACCACATTATTGATGCAGAAAAAAAAATTGCCAAGCATTAAGTCCATATAATCAAATTTGGGGCATGTCACCTTTACAACAGTTCCTACATGATTTGAAATTTCCTTTTAAATACCAAAGCAGTGTTTAAGAAGGGACTGGTTCAAAGCTAAGGAGAAAAGAAATATATGATCAGAAATCAATTCTACAATATGTAGTCAACAAGTCTCAGTAGAGAGGTCAGCCCCATATAAGAATGGTAGAGGGAAGAGTTAGAATGCTATCTTAGACCCTCTCACCCTGGCCAAACATCATAGCCAGAAGACAGAAAAGTTTAAAATTTTCTATGAGAAGTGCTATCATTATTAGTAGAGTGGTTTTCATAATACACATTGGAACCACCTGGAAAACTTTAGCATACACTGAGCTGAGCCTCAACCCTAATTCTGATTTAATTACCATAGAATTTGATGGGCATGGGGATTTTTATAAGTGCCCAGTGATTATAATTTGCCTGTAAGCTTGGAAACCACTGCTGAGGGATTGTCTTTTTTTTTTATTGTATTTTGACTTCAGCCAAGAGGCAGAGCCAAGTCTATTCACTTGTAGGACTGGCCAACATTGAACAGACCTTGGCAGTAGGTGAAAGATGCATTCTCATCATCATTGTCCTCATTATCACACTCTCTGGGCTCACTTAATTTTCTGGGATCTGGCCTTGGGATTCTCTATTTCCTCTAGTACCTATTGTTCTTTGTGTTATCTCCCCAAGGAGTCACTGTATTTCACTCTTTTCCTGCTGAAATTTTTTCAGTGACTTGAATGAATGAGAATCTTAAGCAAGGAAAAAGCATTTGACAGTGGACTGGAAGTACTGAATCTGCACTCACATAACTGTTTCCCTCTGTGGATGGACCTTGCCCTGACTGTATAACAACTACTTTTGCCTGTAGTCACAAAAGGAAGAGACAAATCCCTGTCTTGCTAAAATCTGTTAATGGATGCTTTGAAAAGGGGCTGAATACTACTACTACTACAACTACTAAAACCAACTCATTAGAACTATGGATGAAAGCTTAACAGTGGTCCTCAAGTCAGGCTGTACATTGGCATCACCTGAGAAGGTTAGAAAACTACTTATGTCAAGGTATCACTTCTACAAGTTCTCATTTAATTTAATGTCTCCAGGTCCAGATATGGGGTGTTTTTAGGCTCTCCAGGATATTCCAATATGGGCCAAGTTGGAAAACCACTGCTCTAATAAGACACTAGACTAACATAAAGAGATTTAGTTTAAAAAATGATAATTATGGTAGGAGGAAGCCAGGAATAACTGATGTGAAATATGAGTATTTAGCATGAGTAAGGAATGTTGATAGGCAATGGTATAGCCAAGAGAAAGGATACTAGGGTTACTGAGAAGAGAAAACAAGAGCCAGAGAGGAAAGACATATATTGTCAGACATGATAGGGAACATTTCACTCCTAAATTGTGTGGTTTGTGGGGCATTGGGAAAAATCCCCAACAGATGCCTGTCCAAGTGAATATCCAAATTCATCAAACCAGAAATTAATTAATTAATTAGTTTTATGCCTGAGATAATATTGAAATAAGTATGATTTTGGAAGGGTTATGCTTTCAGCTGTTATTATTCATTTATACATCTTTGTGAAGGGTGTTTTCAGGATGAAGGGATTCTGTGGGGAGTGATGGAGAAGAGAAGCTTCTGGCTCCTCATGTGTTATTCATTTATTTTTAAAAAGGGGGATAAATTAAACAAAAGGGTCTAAAACTAACACACACACATACAGATATGATATAAATGATACAGAAGTTCTTTGGTTATAATACCGCATAGTCAATTTTTATATTTAGTTAAATTTTATGTTTAGTTAAATGTCTCAATACACAATGTATTTTAATTATTCAATAAAACAGTTTCCATAGTAGCATTCAGTCACTTTCTAGCCCTTTGCTATTTTATTTCTTCATAAAATTTATCAGTATTAGAGATTACTCATTTACTTCCCATCTTTATAGTACCTCATGAAATACCTGAAGAAGCAAAGAAAAGTAACTCTCAGTTAAACAGGTTACCATTTTTCTTCCAAATAAGGAAGCTATGACTTCGTGTGAAGCATATCAGGTGTGTTCATACTATCACTTCATGACTTGAGGTATGTCAGCTGCTGAACCTCAATCGGGAAACAAAGTTTTATTTCTTTCCATTTGGTGCCTTCTCTAGTAATTATTGGTTGGAAACTTAGTTTCTCTTTGAAAATTCTCTCCAAAACTTGTCCACCTAACTCTTCAAGTTTGCCTTGAATACATTTCCAATATTTTAGGTGCCTTAAGGTTACTCGGTTCCCTCAAAGTTGTCCCCAAACTGACTTCAGTATAAGTCCAAAAGAGCTGCTAGCTAAGAATGGTTCTATTCCTTAATATAAGGCTTTTCAATGTTATGAACTGCTCTAAAAGAAATGTACTATATTAGAAATCACTGAAGCTTTGCTTTCATAGTGGAAACTGAACTGAAGCATTATTCTGAGTATGTCATGTGAAATATTTGAGTATCTTTTCTGTATACTCCTAAGGTATACCATGTAGGTAGCCATGCCTTTGTTCACTCATAAAAGCAACTCAGTTTTCCTCTCTAGCATTACTGTTGACCATTTTGTACTGAGTCTCCAGTTCTTTCGATCAATTCTAAAATTCATCTCTCTTTCTAACTTGGTTATTATTTATTTATTTATTTTTAAGGATGTGTCTGATCATTTAAAAAGGAAAACTTAGATGAAGGCCTACTTCACTTGAAGATGGAGGAGGTTTTCAGTAAGATGGAAAGTTTTTAAGAAGTTAAATTATGGAAGAATATGTCTCCAAAGAGAGCGTTGTAGACAGATGATGGACCAATTCCAAAGCTTTTTGCCTGTAGAAAGTCTCAGGCACAGACAACAATGGATCGCTATGTCTGTCCAGGTGTATGTACAATAGCATTATAATCGTTAATAACCAATCAATTTGGTGAAAAAGTTAATTCTGAATGAAATAATCATCAGGCAATTATTTTAATGACATCAATGTCATATAGCTCTCATTATGTGAAAGGCATTATTGTAAATGTTTTACATCTATTAATTTACTTTATCTTGACATTAATTTTATAAAATGAATAGCAGTATTTTTCTTCATTTTACATGTGAGGAAAAATATGTAAGCAGAGAGGTTAAATAACTTACCAAAATTCACAGAGCTAGAAAGTAGGACAACTAATATTCTAACATAGGTAGTTAAATCTGTGCTTTTTAAAATAAATTGGTGTATTGTACTTAATTTTACTGTTATATGTGTTTGTGTGGATGAGATCTCTAATGTGTCAAGCATTTTGTACAATTAAGTAAAATTAAATCCAAAGCACATGGATTTCTACAGATTTGATTATAATCAGACATTTAAAAATATTTTTATAGTAGGGTTGTTATATACATTGAACATTTTTGATAAATTGAATAAAAATATCGTATTTCAAGCCTTTATATTGGTTTACCCACTAAGTGTCCTACTAAATACCGGTCAAATTATCAGAAAATTACAATCAAAAAGATAATTTAGAGAAAGAAACAAATAGTGTTTCACTGTGCCTGTTAGGTACATAGCCACCCAAGGGTTTGTCTAAGGATCAGTCCCTATGGGAAGGAGATGAAATTTCAATGCAAGAATTAAAATCTAGAGCCTAGTTCCAAGATAAGAAGCCTAGAATGCATTCCAGAGTGGAGGTTAGTCCTCAGTAGCAGCCATTTTCGGCTGCAGGATCCTTGCCAAATCAAGTCAGCAGCAGTGATCAACAAACAAAATAAAATCTATTTGGGCTGAACTAATTTGTTATACTAATATGCCATTATCTAAATTTACTAGGAAAGTAGGCCTTCATTTTATTCAACTCGGGCACTTAGAATGGTGACACCTGACTTAAACAGAAGTCAATCATAAGCATGCCCAGCTGTCTGAAACAAAGAAAATCCTGGAGAAGAAAAGGAACACAATCATCCAAGCAGCCAAAATGTTGTCTAGGTACTGATGTGCCACTGAAAATTTAGTAAGGGCTTGGATCAGATTCAACTGAATTTCATCAACATAAGTAAAATGAGTTTTCTGCTTGTCTGTTACTATAGCGCATGTAATCAGCACAGTGAAATTTTACCAACATTAGAGATTGTTTGAGATGGTACAATGAAAAAAATAGGTTTTGTGCTAGGCAGAATATTCCCCCTCCCCCAAGATGTCCATACCTAAATCCCCAGAAACTATGACTATATTACCTCACGTGGCAAAGTAGAGCGAAGGTAGAAGATGCAATTAAGGTGGCTAATTAATCATGAATTATCCAGCTGGGCCCAAAGTAATTGATTGTTAGAGAATCTTTAAAAGGGAGGCAGAAGAGGCGTGTCAGGTGGTCAAAGAGTCAAAAGGAGGTTCGCTGACTTGGAAGATGGAACAAGATCATGACCAGAAGAATTTGTACAGTCCCTGGAAGATGGAAAGGTAAGGGAAGAGACTCCCCTAGAGCCTTCAGAAAGGAATCCAGTGCTGTCCACAGCTTGATTTTAGTCCAGTGAGACTCATTTCAGGCTTCAAACCTACAGAACTTTAAGCAATCTGTTTGTTGTAATTTAGTGCAGCAGTGACAGGAAACTATTAATGATGCAGATTATTGGGTGTGTGAAAAATTCACTTTGGGGGACTTGATGAGGGATCCCTACCAAAAGAGGTAGAGCAGCCATCATTTCAAGTTTTATTGTTGTGCTATTTATCATCCTGTTTGCCCTAGGATGTGTTTCTCATCCTCTCCCTGCTCCACTCAGTGGGGCAAGGTGGGTAACCCTGCAGGCTTAATTTCTCAGCTGGTTTCCTGCTGTGAGTTAAGCCAAGGAGGCAGCAGTTTGCTCATTTGCTTGTGAGGGCAGAAGGAAGGGAGAAGACAGAACATGTCTTCCCAATTCTCCCTGCAACCACTGGTATCTCTGGGGATGATGTGAATCTTCTTTGTGCTTCAGCCACAACTATAGGGCCATGTGTGGGAGGTTGACCAACCTTCCTGTGGTCCCGTCTTGCACTGATGTCCCTAGCCTTGGTTTTAGCTCCTGTTGGATAACCTCAAGTACGTAGCTCCAGAAACACATTCTCTTCCCATCGTCTTTCAGTCCTTTCAGCTGTTGCTTATTATTGAGAAGCCTTGTTCTCCCTGGGTAGTCTTCTCAGGTTTCCCATTACCTGTGTAACCAAATATTTTGATTAAATTCCCTCTGTTTGGAATACCTAGGGAGCTTTTGTCTTCCTCCCTGGAAACTGAAATGAGTAATAAGTTGTCTAGCAGTATGAGGTTGTTTAGGTAACTTTAGATATAACACTAATGGCAATAGTTCTTGGTGAGGAAGATTACGTTTCGGATGACTTCCAGGCATAGGAACCATGGACCTAAGTCAGGAGTACCCTGTATAACGTGATAAAGATGAGGTGGATGCTGCTGCTGCTCATTATGATGATACCAATATCAACCATGATGACAGGAGTAAAGAAGTAGAAAAGTACTATTGAATGGTGGTTTTGAACTGAGCCTTTATCAAAACAAGTTGTACCTGGGTAGGCTGTTTGCTATTTAGTAGCTATGACCTTTGCCTAGGCCACTTCATTGCTCTGTCTTGGTTTGCTGTGTCTGTACTATGAGAATGATAGTAATATGTGCATAAAGGGACATATTTGGGGAGAAAATTGAGATATATAGAAAAAGCTGATAAATTGGTATATATGAAGCTCTCAATAAATGCCAGCAGTCATGCTGGTCTGTTATATTGAAGCTCAGTATTAATAAAGAATTCTCCCCTTTCTGAAGATAGTCACTCACTTTTTAAAAGACTAAATCCTCTAACCATGATCTAGGATTCACCTTTTTATAGTTCTTTTTACTTACGCTCGTATGCTGCTCAGCTACCATAAGGAACTCCCAATATTTTTTTTCCTAGCTCTTGGGTAGCCCTACTCCATCTGCCTGATGGATTTCACTTTGTAAATCCAGACCTTAGGTTCATCATGCCACCTGTTACCACATACTCTTAATACTAGGCTCTGTCTACCTGTTTGGACATTTTCCAGTTATTTGATGCTGGGCTGCTTCTATGCCAGGGAAATACTGCTTGCCTCATTTAACCCTTCTGTGCCCATCTATAAAAGAAGAAACAACAGCAGCCACTTCACATGTTATTTGAGAGCACTTTTATGTGCTTGAAGATGTTGATAATCTACATTTAGCATAAAAAGAAAGATACTTCTCCCTGACATTTGAGACTACTGAACAAATTGTTGTTCCCCTTTTCTATGAAACAATGACTACAGCCATTTTCTGAAAATGAGTGTTGTTAATAATTGGATCATTAACCTTTACAATGTCAATGTGTTCTCTGTATCAAATTCAGTTAAATGACTGCCAGAGGTAGCAGTTAAGGGAACATTTCACATAGATGAACATATTAATGCTTTATTTAGTTCTAAATGCACTGTGAAGGATTTAGGTGAGAGCTAATCTATGGCATGAAAGCAAAGTGCCAGAAAGAATAATTTCACAGCAAGAAAGTAGAAATTTGACAGACAAAATGTAGCCTGCCTTATAATCTTTCACAATTCTTTATTCTCAAGTTTTCATTGTATCTTATATTTTGTTTTCTTCCTTTTAATAGAGAACACACACTAACTTAACTGCATACAAAATAGAGAAAGGAAAGATCACCAGGTATGTGTAAGGGGTGTGTGTGTGTGTGTGTGTGTGTGTGTGTGTGTGTGTACACCCCAAAGCTCGTTTGTGTATGTAGCATCTCTTTCATTCTGGCTAGAAATAATTTGTCTCTTCATACTTTCCACTTGTAGGCAGGCACCACTTGTTTCATGACTCAGAATCACATTTTATCTTTTATCTTGTTCTGATATTCTGCTTGTTCAGATCATGTTGGAGTTCATGTGTTTTAAGTTTAAGAAAGTTTTATGTTAGTATTACAAGAACAAGTTGTTTCTTGGATTAGCTCCTTACATTTAAATTTTATTAGAATAATTGTGAAGTAATTTCTGCAAACTTCAATTTTACCAAAAGGGGCCAGGTTGAAAAATCAATTCAATTAACAATATGTTTACTAAGTATCCAGTGTGTGGGTAGTTTCCTATTAGCACATGAACAGCTTATTAGGAAAAGTCAGTCCAAATATGTGTTAAACCTGCTCTGAACATGGAAAAATATATTCTATATTGGCAAACCAGCCACATTCATAGAAGGCAACTAGTGAACAATTGGGTAATATTGAATTCAGACATACCATGCAGTGTAAGTTGTCAGTCATATAGAGCAGTCTTAACATGTCTCCATGTGAGAGACTCTTAAATGGATATAATAAGATTATGCATACCCATGACTTTCCACTGTCTAAATAAAAAGGACAGAAATTATCTCTTATAAAGGATAATTTCAATCATATTAAATTATATAATAGACATTTGCACACTTTTGTGTTTTAACTAATATTATTCTAGTAACAGCTTATGTCATGCCTGCAAACATTTCTTGACACTTGGTATGTCTAATACCCTCCCTGAAAATCTCTGCTTCAATACTTAACAAACACCAAGACTTAGAGGACTGGGATCTTTGAGGCTTCTGACATTTGCTATTCCAGGATTCAATCATCAAAGCCTTTCACTTTGTGAATACCGTCAATCAACTCCGATTTCTACTGCCACATCCATATCACTGGTGTTAGGCTGCTTCTACCCAATGCCAGATCAACCAGTCAGCTTCATCAAGTGAATAGAAATGTCTGTCAATCCAGTCATTTCGAGCCATCTAGACAAGACAACGTACTGATTAAATTAATATTTCATTCTTCAAAACACTGCACTGGTGTCATAAAGACAAAGGCTTTGATTATGTCTTGGGTTGAATATCTCTTGATGCAGGACTATACTTCCAGACACATTGATGTGTGGACAATTTGTCTTCAGTTTATATCACTTTGTATTTTGTGCCCTATTGACCTTCTGTGAGGACACTGGAGCTTCGATTATTTTTTCTTTAAAATATCTCAAAATTAATCCTCCTTGCAAAAAACAGTTAAATTATACTGATCAAGATAAGTACTGGTCAATGTATGGCTTCTTAGCATGGTTTCTGCATGATATATTTCAATAAATGCCTTAATTTTAAAATTATGCTTCATGTCACACTAGGAGAGGTAGTTTAGAGGACTGAGGAGCCTGTCCATTGACCCTGAAAAAGAGAGCAGCTGCTCTCACTTACCTTGAAAATTTTTTGTTCTAGTAGGTTTATGTCATCTTATTTACCATTCTGAGCATGAGCCTCTACAGTACTCTAAGCTTAGGAGTGTAAGTAGGCCTGTGGAGAGGGAAAACAAACGCTTGGAAAAATTATGTGATTGTCAATGTCTGACTATCTAATTAGTAACTGAGCTGGGGCTGGAAAGCAAACACTGTGGCCTCTAGCACAGATTTATTTCAATTATTTGAAACTTTCTACAACACTTTGGGAATGAGTTGGAACATAAAGGTATAGTTACATGAACAAGTTTAAGGTGATCATACATCTTGATTTGCCTGGGACAGTCCAATTTATGTCATAGTCCAGTGTAGTAATTAATATCTTTTACTTGCAAAAGTGTCAGTTTGGCTGTTAAAGTATTTACTGCCCTAGCTTTAAGATATTTTTTAAGAGATTTTTCTTTAAGAATGAGGTCTTAGTGCTTTCAAAAAAATTCCATATCATATTTTTACCAAATTTTCACCTAGCACAAAACCTAGCTTTATTTTTCATTTATTCCTAAAGTATTTGACCTCAGATTCCCTTGTGAGTTCTGAATGTTACACTTCCCATTTTCGACTCAGAGTGTACAGTCATGACAAAATGATACCTATTCTTGAACATGACCCTGCTTTTGTTTTGGCGTTTAAGTTTTGTCATTCTCTTAGTCCCTTTTGGCTTTGAAACTCTTCTCTATCTCAGAGTTTGGTTTACTTTCTAACAGTTCAACACCTATAGCTGGAAAAATCCTTTCACTCTTGTGATGCAAATTAGTATGCTGTTCTGTTTTCCTGACTCTTACATTGCTGTTAGGAAAATTTCTGATCCTCTGAACTTCTCTACCACTTTCTACAGGTATGGCCTCAATTCTGAGGCTTCATGATTTAGTTTGGTGAGAGCAATAGTCTAGTCCACAAAATTGACGTTTCCAATAAGTTTCTACATGCAGTGGCTGAGGGGTTTTCGTGCATAAATATCTGTGATCAAAATGCTGCCGGCTTCCCAGTTAGACTCCATCGGTCCATTTGGTAATTAAAAAGGAAATAATAATAAACCAAGCCCTCTCCCAAATTATGACCTCAATACTACACATATTATACCTTTATACCATTTTTTTCTAGGACCTGGAGGATGCCTTCTTGATCAAAATTAAGAGAAGCTAGAAATTAGCAAAGTAAATAAATGTCTGGTATCTGAAGCCACACTGTTTTAGCCCAAATTACATCTCCAATACTAACTATGGTGTCTGCAATACATTACTGAATGTTACTATGTCTCAGTTTCTTCATCTGTAAGTGGAGATTATTAGAATAAATTATGTCATAAGGTTATTATGAAAATTGAATGAGTTATATGAAGCACACAATATATACTACTTATTAATACTTCCATCTAAAGGGCTAGCAGTAGTAAGGGCTAGAAGAAAACTGTTTATATGAAGTAAAGTTGGATGAGAAGACATAAAAAATTCTTGATTCAAGTCTGTGAGTAGCAGAGCAATAGTCTGCATATATCTGCATTAACTCCACCAAAGTAATATCTAGGATAAGTAATAGACACCCACTCGAATTAGCTCAAGTAAAAGTAGTATTGCAAAAACACAGGGAATTCTGTGGTAAGCAAGGATGGTAAACCCATGTGTCATAGAAAATGAAGAGCTACTCGGCAGCTGTTTTCACTGTGCATTGAAGAACAGACTTTCTGAATATTTACTCTTTCTGCGTGATTTCCTTTTTTGCCTCTCTGCAGGACTCTCGACTTGCATATCATATTATAATGCTCCGTAATACTCATTCTAGACTTAACTCTAGTGATCTTGGAATTTAGCTTCTAGGTCTAGAATCTAAATTATTCAATTTCTTCAGGGTTCTATATATCTAAACTCCCTAGAAAGAGGTTTAGATTGATGTATCATTTTTATTTATTTTTCCTGTCCTCTAACTATATATTGGTTTTCCCCCAGGTCAAGTGTAACATCTGATCAACATACTATGACAAAAGGGTTGCTCATACTGTATTAATATTCATATGGTGTGTTGAAATAGGAAATTCCAAAGAAAGGAAATGTGAACTGTATAAGTATACCAACTTAGAGCTTTTAATTACCAAAGTCAATGACCTCTTTTTGTTCTTCTTTCTTCTCAAATTCTCAATAAAATTAATACCATTAATCCCCTTTTCTTTCTAAGGTCTATTAAAACATACCATAAATATTGACTTCAAGTACTTCCCTCGTTTTCTTCCAGACATTTCTTTCTTGGATTTCGACCTCTTCTATCCCTAGTAAGAGCAATACCATTCTCAGGTTTATCTGCCACCTCAATATGAGTAATACTAACAACCTTACTCCCACACCTAACTTTCTCCTAAAATTCAAGTCAACTGCCCATTTATCCACAGTCAAATTTCATCGAACATATTCTCCCCAGTTTCTTAGATGATTCAACTTTACTAAGTAAAAAACTATATATATTATTTCCAACTTAGGTTTTATTTCTTATTGAATGAGGTAAAGAGTAGGACCTTAAATTCCTGAATCCTAAAAGTTTCCCAACGATATTATAGATGATATTGATAGACAGTAGAGTTTCACAGTCAAATATGTAGATTCTACAGCCAAATTTTCTTTCTTATAATCTCAACTCTTCCACTTGCTGGATTAGTTATGCTTTTACTTAGAGCATAACTTTTCACTTGCTAAATTTTCCCCTCATATAAATAACTATAAGAACTACTTATAGGCTTACTGTGAGGATTGATCAGTATGCAAGATATCATCTGCTAAAGTTCCTATTTGTATTGTAATGGATTTGTTTCTATAGGTTTGGTAAATAGGGAAGTTGTGTTGAGTTTGACGATTTTTTCCCAGTCCTTTTATATTTTGTATTAATATGTAACAGTATCTTAATGAAAAGTGCACTAGTAGAGCTGAGGACAGCAAGCTGTACAAAAACTCAAGATTAAACATAAATATACAAATTTATGTTTTATATAAATTTATATACTATAAATTTTCTTCCTGTATCAATTTGGCCAAAAGCTTTGTCTTAGGAGTTTTTAATTCTCCCTAATCTCTGTACATTTGTTTTGTCTTTGTAATTTAGCAAACTCAACCCTACCGTTTACCCACTTTCATCAAGCTACATTCACCTTTTTTAAAAAAGATAAAATCCTATATTTTCTGTAGTTTTTTGTTGTTAAGAAGTTAAAATATCTTTCTTTTTTTCTTTTATTTATTTCTGCATATTATGGGGGTACAAATGTTTGTTACATATGTTGCCCTTGCAGCCCCCCTACAGTAAGAGCTTCAAGTGTGTCCATCCCCCAGATGGTGCATGTTGCACTCGTTATGTTTGTTCTTGTGTATTCAAGGATTGTTAATTTTTTTTTTACTGCAAAGTTGTAAAGTTTAAGTGATCTATTTCAACTGTATTCCCCTCACTGCCCCCCCCCAATGGACTCTATTATATTTGTGCAAAAGTTTGTGCATGATTTTCAGGAATGCAAACACCTGTACAGATGAAGTTTTACAACAGGATTTGGCCTCTTGAATAGGAAATTTCTACTTTGTCAATAGCTAAGATTTGGGCTCTAAAATATAATTTCTTATTAAACACCATGATGGGCCATATTTTCTCTAAACAGAATCTTTTTACCTAGATTACCTTCAGGGCAATATCCTTCTTGCCCTCTTTCTTTCTCACTTTTACAGATGTTAGCAAACTAATGGTCAGGGGAAAATCCATAGGCATAAAATAAATTCAAAGAAATGTAGAAAAGACTTTTTCATAAAGCTTAGGCAGGGGTCCTCAAACTTTTAAACAGGGGGCCAGTTCACTGTCGCTCAGACCGTTGGAGGGCCGGACTATAGTTTAAAAAAAAACTATGTACAAATTCCTATGCACACTGCACATATCTTATTTTGAAGTACAAAAACAAACGGGCAAAAACACTCACATGTGGCCCATGGGCCGTAGTTTGAGGACACCTGGCTTAGAACATGCCTTATTCACCTATTTCATGCCTCTTTTAACTAAATGTCAAGTTACCTAACCCCTGAAACATAGTTATTTTGTCTTTTTAGGAATAGAAAGAAGTCTCATTAACATTAATATACTATTTGAATAAATGAAGAGAGAAAGAATATCACAAAGTACTAATAAGTACAGCCAAGAGAGCATATGTTCCACAATAGCACAATATATGATAACTTCATTGCTCCTCCTAGAAGCCTCACACTAGCAAAAGTTGTCTTTGGAATTCTCTCTTGCTCTTACCCTTACCCTCATATTAGATTCTCATCGCTTACCTGGTACTCAGATGTAAAGGGAAAGAGAAAATTTAAATTTCTGCAGATCCAATGAGGGATTTGAACATTTGTTTGTCTTCCAAATTTCACATGCTTTCTGATTCATGGTATCAGCCCTGGAGTCTGCACTTAACTGAAGCAACATTCTTCCTGATATTCTGATACACTCTCTTACTTGAGAAACATTATCAGATAAATATCTCTTGTCAATTCTGGTACAAACTTACTCCTCCTATATATATTCTATTTTAGCAAATGGCATCCCACAATTGCAGGAACTGAACTTCAAAATCTTTATCTTCACTTCTTACCTTTCAATCCCCTGTCTTCAGTCAATTGATAAATCCATAGTTTCAATTCTGCAAAAATGCTTAAATTATCCCATTTCTCCTGGTCATTCTGTACTCACTACATGTAATGTTCAGTCCCCACTCATCTAAAAGTAACTTTGCTTCAAATCATCTCTTCTTTTTACTCTCCCTCAACAATCAATCTGCAGTTCCTTTCCTAGAATCCAAATGACTATTAGTTATATTTCAATGCACATTTAATCGCCATATTCTCTGTGTTAAAATTGCACAGAGACTTTCTACCCAGGATAAAAAACCCAAAATTGAGTAAAGATTTCAAGCCTCTCTGTATTAGGGTTCTCCAAAAAAAAAGAACCGGTAGGATGTACATAGATTTATTATGTTAATAAGAAATTGGCTCACACAATTAATGGAGTCTGGGAAGTCCAAATCTGCCATGTGGGCCAGCAGGCTTGCGACATAAGAAAGACAATCCAGATTGAAATCAGTCTTGCTCGGGAGGTCAGTCTTTTCATGTGACTAATACTCTCAACTGATTGGATGAGGCCCACGCACATTATGGAGGGCAGTCCTCTTTACCCAAAGTTCACAGACTTATATGTTAACCTCATTCATAAAAGTAATCATCAAACCTTCTGAAACTTAAAACCAGCCAATCAAACTTTCCATACTTTAAATTGCCTACAATATACTGTGGGTTCCACAGACACTAAACACCCATTGCTCTATTGACTTCACATGTTTACTAAGCATCTGCGTTTCATTTTGTGATAGTAGACACTGAGGATATTTTGAAGGCAAGATACAATCTTTATTCTTATACCTGTTTACCTTTATTCACACTTTGCTTGGAATTCTTCCCACTTTTCTACCCAAGATCATGCTAGCAAGTAAAACTCTGCTCAACTATCAAGACTGTTCCTAAATCCCACTTGTTTCTTTAAATCTAAGTGACTACCATATTTATAACCCTCCTGTTTTTATTCAATTGTGCATTTGTGATATATAGTTTAACCAGGCTTACATTTTGTTACATATGTGTTTATACACACTTTATTTTCAACCTTTTTTTCACTATCCCATCAAGAATAGCTGAAAGGAAGAACTTCAACATCCGATCATAACAAACCCAGCTCCTGTTAGATGGAAAATGTTGAAAAGAAACACACAGACACAATACCAGAAAAGAGATACTTGGTAAACTTGCTTTTGTCTTATTGAGAAAATCTACAAATTCAAGGCTTTTGTACCCATGAAGAAGCAATAGTTCATGCACTAGAACAGAATTATGATATTATGTTGTTTGCACAATTTTTTCCCACTAAGTCTATGACAAAATCAACCTCCTCAATATAGAGAAGATTTGGTGTCATTTGTTTTTTAATAGGGATTTTTTAAAAAGGGCATATGTTTAAGAGGAAACAACATTCTGAGTTTTTTTGTCAAAATTTCTTATGACGTGTTTCAAGAATTGGACTGTCTTTCTAAACACTTATCTCTTTATATTTTCTAGTAAGACATTCTCTTCTTTTTGCAAGGGTTGATTAATAAAACTAAGAATCAAACTGAATGAGGGAGACTTGTTCAGAAAATTTTTGTCTGTCTCCAGTCAAGTCCCCAGATTAAATAATTTTATGCAGTCATGGATATTATCAAATTGCAGTAGTTTTCAGAACTAGATGCATTGTAATGTTGTGAGAAGTTTATAAAATCTCTAAGTTCCATATCTACATATTTTTTCATACCAATATATTATTTAGTAGGATCTTAGGATTTTATAATTTAACATGTCCCTGATCTGCTGAATTCTCTTGGCATTTAAGAACCATTTGATCTAGTTAAATTTCTTACATTTTAAATGAGAAGGCCACTGAGTGAGTCAGTCAGTCAAGCAGTGTTATAGTCACATTTGGACTCAGCTCTCCTGATTGTTGGTCTGAGAGTCTGCTAGTTAACATTTCCTCTTCTAATAATAGATGCCTCATTTTATTAACTTGACTAATAAAGAAGACAATTTACTGAACCTCAACTTGGCAAAAGCCATAGGTCTAGAGATCCAAATATCCACAAAACCACCTGTGATTCCATTTTCTTGGGCAAACCATTAGCATGATAAAAATATGTTTCTGTAGAGGGAACAGAGTGATCAATTTAAAATAAATCCAGATGAATTAGCCTCATATACATGGTGTTATAATCATCTTAATTAGGAGATAAGCCAGGATGAATAGCATTCTCATCTTTGTGCAAATACTCAAAAAGCGGCAGGAGGGAGGAAATAGTGTCACAATATGGAAGGATCAAGAGAGCCAATAATTTGACACCAAAGCCACACATCAGGTGTAACTTGCTAATGGACTGGCACACTGAGCGTCTTGGAGACAAAATTAGGAACCAAATCCCCTTGTATTCAAAAGGTGCAAAGAATTAATGGAGTTAATAGATTTTATGGAAGCATTTTCTGGTACTTTGCTGTACTGAATGTAAAGGCTAACCCTATGACTGCAGAATAATGAAGCACAATCCAAGGCAGGGATGATAATGTCCATGAATGGTAATAATTTCATCGGGATGTTTCTAGAGCTGCTTGATCCAAATGAGATGATTCAACTAAAGATGCACATATTTTCGATTATGATATCCTCCTGATATCAAAGAAGAGAGTAAGGTAGAAAACAATGTGCTGATGAACAATAAAATTCCAAGCTGTATAGCTTAGACTGTGTAAGTAATGGCCAAGGAAGTGTGTGTCTATTCTCTTAATCAGAAGATTGTTATTCTCCTCTGAATACTATTGTCCTAGGGTTCACTTTTTTTTTTTTCTGGAGAAACCACAGGGTGTTTTAAAATTTACTTTTGACTTATTGAGCAACAATGTAATACAGATTATACCCTTCATACAAGTTACATAGCCGCCTCCTCCACGGCTCAAGACTTCTAATTATGGAACATTAGAATCCAAAGAGACCTGAGTCATCTAAAGATGTGGTTCCCAAATGCTGATAGACACACACACGCTAAATTTAGAAGCCCCAGAATTAGCAGGGTCATTGAGAAATAAGGAAACTTGTGTCCCATTAATAAAATTCTTGATTCAGTAGACCTGAGATGGGTCTAGAAATCTGAAAATCTCCTCAGGTGATTCAGATATACAGCCATTTTAGAAAATTCTGTTGGATTAGATAAAGCCTTTGGGATATCTTGTTAAAAGAATTTTGGCTTCTTTTTTTTTTTTTTCCCTCAGGGAGGGAAAAAAAAAAAAACCTTCCATGCAAAGGAATTAACAGGAATTAACACGTCAGTCACACTTCAGTAACAAAATCTTCATATTGAGTCACTAGTTTGCTCCATAATAACAAATTGACCTTCATTCTAACTTCTGGAATACATCAACCTACACATTTTTCCCCCAACTAACTTTGTGTATATGTGTCACTAAATTCACATATACAAACAGACAGATGTACCTGAGCCCTCTTTGCATTTTACCTCATTCTCACTTCCATCATTCCCATTTATTGATTATAGTAAAAGACATGGCAATTTGTCAAAGAAGCTGTCTTCAAGCACCCAAGTATCAGGATACAGCCAAGCTTTGCTACATACAATAGCTCTGTGTCACATAAACTATCATGACTCACCAAAGCACATATTTTTCCACAAAAATTAAATAACACTTTTTCTGCCTGGAATAGAGTGCACAGATATTTAGACTGAGATAGATGTCATTAACTTTTCCTTTGTTCCACAAATAAATTGAAACCATAGGGAAAAAATATCCCAAACCACATTTAATGTAAAAAAAAAAACCCAGTAAAACTGCAGCCTTTTAAAAATTGTATTTAGGTACAAGTGTGAATGTGTATACAGGGTATATGGAATTAGAGAAGAGAGTTGTGAGAGTTTGGATGGATATTTTTTTTTTTTTTTTTTTTTTTTGAGACAGAGTCTCACTTTATTGCCCAGGCTAGAGTGAGTGCCGTGGCGTCAGCCTAGCTCACAGCAACCTCAAACTCCTGGGCTCAAGCAATCCTGCTGCCTCAGCCTCCCAAGCAACTGGGACTACAGGCATGCGCCACAATGCCCGGCTAATTTTTTTCTATATATATTAGTTGGCCAATTAATTTCTTTCCGTTTATAGTAGAGATGAGGTCTTGCTCTTGCTCAGGCTGGTCTCGAACTCCTGAGCTCAAATGATCCGCCCACCTCGGCCTCCCAGAGAGCTAGGATTACAGGCGTGAGCCACTGCACCCGGCTGGATGGATATTTTTATGGTCCTTTTTAAGTCGGGGGAAATTATGAGATTAATCTAGGTGAAAACATTGTTAAAACTGTAATTCAATCTGTCATATTCTAAAATAATGTGTGTTTGGCTGATTTGAAAGGTAAGAGAAAACCATAAATATGAAAAGTCTTATGTACATTTGGGATTTGATAATTTTTACATTTATAGTTTTAAAAGTACCCAGGAATTTTTTGTTGTTTTGGAGGAGATAGTACCAGACAAACTTTGGTTGAACTTATGTAACGTAAAATTTAAATAAGGTTTATGTGTCCAAAAAAAGGGCAAACCTATTGACCTTCAGTCTTCATGGGGAACTCTATATACCTGGTTTGAAAGGGACAGTGATGATGACAAGGAAAAGACAAGTACTGTCAATGTCTAAGTTAAATCCACCCTTGCTTGTATTTTTCCATATAGAGCTTTGGACAAAATAATTGTCTGCAAAAGTATGAAAAGTTTTGGCATTTTCCTTTCACTGTGTCCTCATTCTTCTAAATATTGACCTTTATTTACTTGTTCTAATCTTTTTTTTTTTTTTTGAGAAACTAAAATTATGGGCCATGTTCCCCATCAAATCTAATTGACTAAAGAAAGCTAAATACTCTCTCTCACATAGCTATTTGCATTTTAACAGAAATCAAGTTTCCCTAAATAGATTATATCTTAACTATGAAATTTCAGGCCTCTTGCTGTCCATTTACCAATCATATAGTGGTACCTTATGTGCCAGGGCCTTGTCCAGAAATTTAGGCTATGGAAATGAATAATGCTCAGCTTGCCTGCCACTAAGGTATCCACAGTCATGTACAGGAGACAGATAAGTAAACAATCACAAATTACACATAATATAGCAAGTTAATCTAGGTTGCCTTGGCAGCAGAGAAAAGGGTCATTTAACTAGGAAAGTATGTGTGTGTCCCATGTGGAGGGGTGCTTTTTAATAGAACAAAGACACGAGTTCATCTTGAGGGTCGAGATGTAGTTATCTAGGTGAACATGGTTGATGAAGAAATAGAAAGTAAGCAACATGCCAGGTGGAACAAAGATATCCAAAGGTACAGAGGGGAGAGAATGAGAGGTTTGATTAAAGAATAATGTGTGCTTCGAAGGGCCAAAAGAACAGGGCAAGAAATAAGTGAGGACAAATGAACCACAAACAGAAACAACCGATGGCTTTCAGTTCATGAAAGCAGCCACCCAAAGGTATTCTATAAAGGAAAAAACAATTTGTTTTTGTGTTCATTCGGGCTACCAAGGGCCAGAGGCAATGTATTTCTTGATCAACTAGAAAATAGATGAAATGATTGAATACGTATAAGACAAGATATTTGTGGTGGGTGAGGATCATTAAATTCTTGATTTTATTAGTTACTAACATACATATTCACAGATATTATTTTTGATTGATTGTGTATTTCATTATAGCAATGAAAAGTATAATGCTTTTCAGGACCAGGTTGGTAACATAAGTGAGAGGAGTGTTGACAAGCAGATTGAGGGCTCAAGACACCCTACTCGGGGAAGCCACTCTTCATCTCCCAGGGAAACTGCTATGAGGACAAGCCTTTTCTAAAATAAGCCATAAATCTGTATTTTTAATATTAAATCTCATTTGGTATGATCATCTCATTTAACTTTGGAGGAAAGGGAGAAGACTGTGTTGGCTAAATAACCCATAACTTTGAACTGGCTGTGCCCTGAAGATAAGTTTGTGATCAGCGTTACTGCTTCTCTCAGTCTTAGAAGTGAAATATTTATGTCTTTCTAGCAGCCTGGAATTGTCACATTTGACCACAATGATTATTTTTTAAAAAGTATATAAAAAGGAAACCAAAACATAATTTGGCTTATTCAGTTGTGGTGAGTAGATGTTAGACACGAAAAAAAAAAAAAAGTGAGTTTCTCGTTGTTACATAGCAGAGGTGAAAGGAAAACCAATCTTGTTGACCTACTTAAGGCAAAAGAATAGTCAATCTTTCCTTAAAGGTGACTGACAAAAATTGGAGTCATCTTCCTTTCTATTGCGTTCTTTGGCAATGTACAGAATAATTGAGTAGAATTCAATTATTGAAAAATACAGCTATCTCTATCCATTCTAGAAGAAAAAAATGGAAGTTGGGGTAGAGTTAGAACCACATTTGTATGTTTGAGATCAAAGGTAAATTGAAATTAAATGTGTGCAAGTTTTCTCTCACTAATCTATCCTAATATACATATTATTGTCCCAGAGAAAAATTTTGAATGATTTTCTAGAGTAATGTAGCTATGCATGCATAGGTTTTGAGATACATGGTTAGTTGGCCTATTTCAGTTCTCCAAACAATAGGAGCACCATTAACCCACACTGACCATCAAGCTTGACACTATGCACTATCCCAGGAGTGTAAAGTTTAGGTGAGCATACTCATGGTTCCAGAAATAATAATCAAGTCTCACGTCTGAATAAATCAACTGGGCACACTTCATATACCTCAGATTAAGGCAGGCCTTTAGAAATATTGTGTGCTGAAGTTCTAATTCCAACAAAGTATGCCATATGAATATTTAAATATACTGGTGTAATTAATATATGTAGTCATTTTTCCACTTTCACTAATGACTTCAAATAAAGCTAGAACACAATTGATACTAGACAGCACTGTATTTGTCAGAGACCTATCCATGTATTATTTTCTGGTTTCAAACACAAATATGACTTTAATATTAAGTAGTACTTTCATTTTTTTTTTTACTTTTATCAAAGTTATAATTTTACACATTTGAAACATCAAATGGTAGTAGGATATACATTACAAAATACAACAGTACTCTACTTTGACTTCTCCTGTATACCTGTCCTGATTTTAAGGGGCCACCACATACAGTTCTGTCAAATCCAAACCTAAATAAATTGATTATAATTTTCATTAATACTCAGATCATATTTACTCACTTCTATGATTATTTAAAACTGACTATTCCCACACAACCACACAATTTCTAATCCCCCATCCTTAAGCTAGTTATATTCTAATTTTTATTTAAGTAGTTTTTATTTACATGACTATAATTCCAAAAATGTTATTCATCACTCAGCCCAGTAGTATCTTCTGATAAGATTTTCTTTCTCATATAGAATCTTTACAAACAGATCTGCTATGGATATATGAATCATATATGGATATATGATATTTGACCTTAGGAATATTCCTAAGGTCAAAAATAATATTAAATGCTCTATCAATTCCATTATGTTTCTATGAGACTTTCTCCTCTGTCCATTATTCTTCCTACTGTTTAGTCCTGGGGAAACTTAGCTCATACTATTATATTGCAGGGAAACATTTATTCTTAAAGGATTAAAAATATATTGATTTATAATTGCCAGAATACTGAGTTCTCAGTTGAAATTAACTTAGATTTTCAAGTCACTATTTCATAATTCCAAAATCCTAGATTGTTGATGAGAAAAATAGTCCCTTGTATTCTCATTTGTTCTGTGTTTGCTCTGTTTCTTTTTCCTCTCTTGATGTTTTTGGGATCTTTCACTTTATTCTTAATAGTCTTCAATTTCAATAAGAATTTAACTTGCTGTGAGCTTTCTATCATTCAACAAGCCGACCGCTTATAGATTGGTTAGAAAATACACATGACTCAGTTCTGGCAAACTTATTTTTATTGTATATTATTATAATATGTTACTTAAAATTTCTCTATATTTTTCTTTAAAATTCTATCATTTGCATAGTGGACCTGTTGGTAGTGGGATCTTTTTGATCCTCTTATTCTTCATTTGTACCTTGTGTTCTAATTTCTTTAAGATTTCTTTGACTTCATATTCAAAACCATTAATCATTTTTACTTCTTATTTTTTATTTCAAATGATCTTTTTATCTTGGATATTTTAGAAGTGTTCTTTTACATAATTAAGATATCACGTTAATTCTATATATTTTTCAAGCTATTGTATATATTTTTCCTCTGGTTCCTATAATGTTATTCAGTATCATTTTTTAATGTCCTCATTTATGTAAGTTCTTTCCAACATCTGGTGATCATTGACTATTTATAATTAAGAATAAGACACTCTGGTGAGCTCAAGTTAACAGATGGGGCATGCTGACTGGAGGCCTTGAATGTAAGGTGATTGGGTGGAGAGCTGTGTTTCTTGAAGGAAATCCCAAATTTCAGCATTTCATATTTCTTTAAGGCATTTTTATCTATGACATTGAGTTTCTCCAGAACCTTTTTTTCCAGGTTGCAACATAGGGAGGATACAGAACAACTTCAGAATGATAGAAGGTGCCTGGAATATGCCGTCATTCAGTTTTCACCTTCCAATTTATTTCTGTGTATTCTTTTGTCACTTTCGTTTTCTATGACCCTCTCCCCTACCGCACCACTGTAGCCAGAAACCCAGATGTTCTCAAATAAAATATTTTCAATGAATCACATCTTTAGATGAGCTCAGTTGGGTCAGTTATATAACTGAGATTGGGAGAAAACAAATGAGTATGTAAGGATACCTATGGGTATGGCTATCACTACTTCAACAGATTTTTAACTAATCTCTCTCATTTTAGCTTGAAGCCTAACCCCATACTATAGTAGCATGTGCCAAGAGTCCGAGGTGCACTCAATCTAGTCTGTTAAATCAGATGAGGCTCTTTTGAACTGTGAAGTCACTTAATAATCCTCTACTGTCCACTCCTATGTTGTAGGACTCTGTTGGCATATTGGTCAACTGCTGGCTAAAATCTTTTTCCCAATTCTTACTGGTTTATACCTTCTCCTTACTCTTTGTTACCATAGTGAAATATGTAGGGAAATATATTATTGTGTTCAATTCATTAGGTTTAACTCTTAGTCAACATACAGAGTTTTTCTCTTCATTTTTAAGAAGGATTAAAGCACCATTAAGGTAAGTAGAAATTAAAATGGGCTTCTCAATTTTTTTTAAAAAAAATACTATTTTCCTTGTGAAAGCAGTATTAAGATGACTGACAGAAATCCATTTCCATGATGACTTTTAGTACAATTTCAATTCTCTCAGCTTTGTAGCAATATCTGGGTTGTTAGAATGTCTAAAATGACAGGGCAAAGTATCTAAAGGCAAAAATATCTCATAGGAGAAAAGACCCTAGGATTTCTGACTAACATAATGGCTTTTTATTTTCCCTCCTGCTGACTAAGGAGTGGGGGAAATCACTTCAAGAACTGACAAAACTATATGAACAGTTTTCATTAAAAACACATTCATGTCAACGTTAAGTAAGTTCCCGTCAATTGTAATGGGACATTTATGTATGTGCAAAGTAAGGAAATAAAAACAGAATGATGTAGGGCATATTGAAATCTATTTAGGAGAAGTTCATCATTTCCATAACAAAATCACAAAGCATTTCAGATGCATGATTTATTACTAGATTATTCAAGAAAGATGTCCTCATTTTAGTTTTCAATCCTTCTATCTAGTGCTTTGGTGTACAGAACACTTTCCCATTTAGGGGCAGAGCTCTTAGTTAACTCTTAGGAAAAAAAACATATTGTAGGCAGAGATGGACTTCACCCTTACCAAATGATGTTCCATGAGAATATATAAAACAATATCGATTGGGAATCTGCTGACAAACACTCAACTTTCCAATATATATCCCCAAAGCACTATTCCCCAAAGTATTAAGATAAATTATGATCTGTGGTGTGTACCATGCTAGAAATCAATATATAGAGATGAAAGCAGACTTTCCAGGCTTACCTCCTTGCTCTGAAATCTGTCAGGGCCCTCTGGCCCTTGAGTCAGATCCCTGCTCTTAAGCCCATTCACACAGAGCCAGGTGGACGCCTACTTGTCTGAGCCAGGGGTATGTAACACATTCTTAGCCTAGTTGAATGCTTTCCCTTTAGTCTATGAAATACTCCTGTGTTTGTTTTATTTCTGAAAAACGAACTTTAGGACAAGTTTAGTCACTGAGATGGAAAAGCAGTGAAATTGATACTTAGTGACAAGTCTCTATTCATTTCTTCTTTCCAAATCCCACCTGTAGGAAATAAATATTTGGAAACATAAGAAATAATGATAAAATTAAAACATTGATATATAAGGTTAAAATACTTCATGATGTAAATTGCTGCTTTTTACCCATTATCATATTTGATCTTTATCCCAGCTATGTGAAGTAGGCAGAAGAAGAACTGGGCTTACTTCTAGTTTACATAGTTTTAACCAGAATAGGTAAGGTAACTTCACAAAGAGGTGGGACTAAATTATTGAAGACACACCAAGGGGTTATATGGACAGAACGTACTTCACACATTGCTTCAGTGTTTTATTCCAATTTTGATTAGCCAAAATTTCCTTGATACCTAGGAGATTACTAAACACTTGTCTAGTTTCTATTGCCACTGACAATGTTATTGTCATACCTTTTTCTGTTATTAACATTAGATGGGGAGAAGAGTTGATCACACATGTCTTTCTACTCTCACACTGAAAAATTCTGTCATCTGTTTTTATAATTAACATAATTTATTTAATATGTCTTTGTGAGTTATTTCACAGTAAGGTAGCACATAAAACTTTTTAAACACAGGTGGTTTTTATTATTGATAAAGGTATATGAACCTGAGTTCATTTAGCAATTTATTGGGCCTTTCATCTAATAATATGGTCACTGCACAAGTGTTTGATTATGACTTGGTTTTCCACATGTCTGTCTATACTACTTTTGGTCTTTAAAATATCCTATCTTAAAAAGAAAAGAAAACCTCCAGTATTTGTCAGTTTTCCCAGTAGTTCTGTGTCACTTAAAGCTGAATGGCTCACTATTAAGAGTTCTAAAAAAGCTATTGGGATGTCTAGCTTCAGTTTGGTTTTGCTACTGACAAACTGCTTGACATCAGGCAATTCTTTACACCTCTATAAGCTTTAATTTCATCTTTTCTCATTTGGTAAAATGAAAGAATATTAGAGTAAATGATCTTAAAATTTCCTTTCAGCTCTGATACTCAAGACACTTACATGAAGTGCTGAAGTTTGTTCCAGGTTATGAGATAAGCTAGCAATAGAATTGGAAATAAAGCCCCTAGATATATCTTTAGTCATAATTAGATGACCTAGAGAAAAAGGAAATTTCATAAAAAAGTCAGTGGAAGAATAAATGAATCAAAGGTGACATGGAAAGTAAGGTAAGGGTGAAAAAGAATAGAAAGAAAATTATCTGAAAAACAGCCAAGGATAAAAGGAACACATGACATAATTGTATAATTTTCTACATAGGACCTACATAACCATAAACCTTTATTATTCAATTTTGTCATTCCCCACCCCCAAAATTATGCGATATGAAGATATCTGGCAAATTGTTAGTCTCTGCCATGTTTAGAAAATCTGCTTTTCCTTTAGTCCTGTGCTACTTCCTCAGCTTTCTCCTGAATTAGATTTGTCTTTTTTTTGGCAACCTCATGTGTCATTGACCACTTTGAGTGATACTACTCTTCAACAATATTCATGGCATCTTCACTGGGAGTAGATACCATGTTAAGAAACCATTTTCTTTGCTCATACATTAAAAAAATTATTATCAGTTCATGTCTTATCATGAGATTATAGCAATTCAGTCACACTTCAGGCTCTACTTCTAATTGTAGTTCTCTGCTATTTCTACCACATCTGCAGCTACCTCCACTGAAGTCTTGAAGTCATCCATGAGGGTTGGAATCAACTTGTTTCAATCTACTATGAATGTTGCTACTTTGACATTCTCCCATGAAGCTTGAATGTGCTTAATGATATCTAGAATAGTGAATATTTTCCAAAAGGTTTTCAATTTACTTTGCCCAGGTCCACCAGAAAAAAAATAACTATGACAGCTATAGCCTTACAAAATGTATTTTTAAAATAATTAGAAATTTTGAAATTCAAATTCAAAATTTTGAAATATTGAATAATTCAAAACTACTTCTTGATCCATGCGGTACAGAACGGATGTTAAGCTAGCAAGCATGAGAAGAGCATTAATCTCCTTGTACAGCTCCATCAGAGATCTTAGATGATTAAGTGCATTGGCAATGAGCAGTATTATTTTAAAATGAATTTTTTTTCCTTAGCAGAAGGTCTTAACAGTGAGCTGAAAATATTCGGTAAGCCATGCTGTAAACAGATGTGCTGCCATCAGGCTTTGTTTAATTTATAGAGTACAGGCGGAGTATATTTAGCATAATTCTGAAGGGCTATAGGATTTTTGAAATGATAAATGAGCATTGGTGTCAGCTTAGTCTCCAGCTACTTTAACCCCTAACAAGAGAGTCAGCCTGTTCTTTGAAGCTTTGAAGCTAGACATTGACCTCTCTTTAGGTTTGGCAGTCCCAGAGAGCATCTTCTTCCAATAGAAGGCAGTTTTATCTATAATGAAAAGCTGCTGTTTAGTGTAGCCACCTTCATCAATGATCTTAGCTAGATTTTCCGGATAACTTGCAGCAGCTTCTACATTGCCTTTGCTGCTCTACCTTGCACTTCTATGTTAGGGAGATAGCTTCTTTTCTTAAACCTCATTAATCAACCGCCTCTAACTTTGAACTTTTCTTCTACAGATTTCTAACTTCTCTCAGCCTTCACCAAATTGAAGAGAATTAGGATCTTTCTCCAGATTAAGCTTTGTTTTAAAAGAATGTTGTGGTTGGTTTGATCATCTATCCCAACCACTCAAACATTCTCCATATGGGCATGCTTGTAGCTCTGGCTTGGGTGAGGCAAAGGCATCATAGGTAACCAAAATGTTTGTACCCCCTTAATATTCTGAAATTAAGAAAGCAAAACAATCTTTTTTTTTTTTTATCACTTGTGTGTTTACTGGATTAGCACATTTAATTTCCTTCACCTAACTTTTCCTTTGTATTCACAACTTAGCTATTTTGCACTAGAGGCCTAACTTTTGTCCTATCTCAGCTTTCAATATGCCTTTCTCACTAAGCTTAATCATTTCAAGCTTTTGACTTAAAGTGAGAGATGTAAGTTAAATTAAGTTGAACCACTTTCTCCAAGGTCTGTGACCACCATTAGGGGCTGAGTTTGACTTACTTAAAAACCTAAGTATATAATTCAAACTCCATGGAGGGGCCAGCAGCCCAGTGCTTTGTCCTCAGGAATTTCCCAGTTCACTGCTGGCCTCAGCTTTTGGGCTCATGAGGGTAGAGAAGCTCTCCAGCAACTGAGGAGCACACACTCTGCCAGAGGTTAGAGGGAAGGAGAAACAAAATCCCCATCTACCCTTTCCATAGGACTCCAAGTTTCTCAGAGGTTGATCTTTACCAATATTTTGCTCCTTTTTGTTATACTCTACAACTTCTTCCCATGGAATTTTCAGTAGGTTCTGTACTTTTCCCTTAGAATTACATCCAAGTTATTTTTATTTTTTTTGAGATCTCACTCTGTTGCCTGGGATACAGTGAGTGCCGTAGCATCAGCCTAGCTCACAGCAACCTCAAACTCCTGGGCTCAAGCGATCCTCCTGCCTCAGCCTCCCAGTAGTAGCTGGGACTACAAGCATGAGCCACCATGCCTGGCTAATATATGTATAATATATATATAATATATTATATATATAATATATACATTATATACATGCATATATACATAATATATATACACGCACATACACACACACACACACACACATATATATATAAAATTGTTTTTTTAGTTGCCCGGCTAATTTCTTTCTAATTTTTTAGTAGAGATGGAGTATCACTCTTGCTCAGTCTGGTCTCGAACTCCTGAGCTCAAATGATCCTCCCACCTCAGCCTCCCAGAGTGGTAGGGTTACAGGCATGAGCCACCATGCCTGGCCTTATTTTTTTTTTTTTTTCATTGAAAACTTTTCCTTTTTTCTGAGACAATCTGTTGACCAGCGTCTCTAGTCAGTCATCTTGCCCCTGTCTCCCCTAAATTTATATAATCTCATTCAATAGCCCAAGCTATTCTTCTGGACCCTGGAGTTGAATGTTGTTTTGTTTGGTTTTTCTTTTATTAACGTTCATGGTGCATTGAAAAGTCTGTGCCCTCAGACCTCCTATGAGAATACAGTATATAAACTATGAGCCCAGACATTTAGAATGCACAAAATATAGATTAGCAGACACACCTCTACTTGGGTGGGAGGATTTTAGGATATAAACATTTCAATATTTAATTTTATATTTATTTATAAGTAATATTTATATAGGTGCTATATTTGCTAATACACTTTATAGAAACATTTTACCCCATCCCACTGCCAAAAAGAAAGGAAGAAGGAGAAGAAAGAAAGGAAGGAAGAGAAAAAGAAAAAAGAGAAAGAAAGAAAAAAAGGAAGGAAGGAAGAAGGAAAGGAAGAAAGAAAGGAAGGAAGGAAAGAGAGAGAAAGGAAATAAAGAAGGAAAGAAAGTAAGAAAGAAGGAAGAAAAAGAAAGAAAAAAATGTTAACATATATTTGTTAGGCACTGAAATTTGTTTTAGGATATAAAACCAAATATCTTGAGGCTGAAATTAAAATTATTTCACTTGTTCTTTAATATATTTAAGTTTGAACATTTTATTTCCCCCTTTTAAATTGTTCACCCGAAACTTCACTGACATTTCTGAAAGATCATCTTTCATTCAGCCACTTAAAAAGAAAACCCTGGAACTCAAGGTTACTACTAAGTTATTTTTCTCTTATTAAATGATACTAAAACTTTACAGATAAGGAGTTTATATATATAGTAATATGTACATATACTATAAAGAATGAATATATTATACAGAAACATATATATAATATATAGCTATCAAGTGCGTGGGTTAAATTTGATATATCATACTTTCTTTTATCCACTACCCATTAAGAATAGTATTTACATTCATAAATGGTTGAAAAAATCAAAATAATAATATTGCTTTATACATAAAAATTATATAAAATTCAAATTTCAGTATCCAGAAAATATTTTGTTTGAATATTGCTTTCCTCATGTATTCATGAATTAATTGTTCATGGCTGCTTTCATACTATGACAAAGTTGAGTGTGGCCCACAAAGCCTAAAATACTTATTAAATGGCCCTTTATAAGAAATTTTGCCAGTATGTGAAATAAAACAAATGCCAACTATAATTATTCATACCTCACTTTGCTGTAACTTGGTTCCAGTAGACTATTGCTCATGTTTCTACCTTTTTTATTCCACTTACCCACACTCACTTTCTTGTACATTAGTTATATCCTGCTATCTTCTCTCAGAAACTTAGTTCAATCCAGTTCAACCATATATTTGATCCCATGTTCATTCTTCCAATATACTATACTATGATGGCTGTTACTCTTAGCTTTTATATAAGCACTGTTTTCAACTTCTACCTTCCCTCATAGCAAAGGAAACAATCAACAAAGTAAACAGACAACTCACAGAATGGTGGAAAATATTGAAAAAGTATCCATCTAACAAGGGATCAATAATCAGAATATACAAGATACTCAAACAACTTAATAGAAAACAAACAAACAGAAAGCTAATCTATTTAAGAAATGGGCAAAAGATCTCAATAGAAATTTCTCAAAACTAGGCATTCAAATAGCTAATAGGTCTATGAAAAAAATGTTCAACATCACTAACCATCAGGGAAAAATGCAAATTAAAACTATAACAAAATATTATCTTACCCCAGTTAAAATGGCTTGTATCAAAAATATAGGAAATAATGAATGCTGGCCTGTTGAGGATGTGAAAAAAGGGATCCCTCATCCATCGTTGGTGGGAATGTGAATTTGTACAACCACTACAGAAAATGAGGATTGAGTTTTCTCATAAATCTGAATTTGAACATACGATCCAGCAATTCCACTATGAATATATATTCAAAAGAAAGGAAATCAGTATGTTAAAGAGATATCTGCACTTTCATGTTTATTGCAGTACTAGTCACAATAGCCAAAATATGAAATCAACCAAAGTGCCCACCCACAAATGAATGGATAAAGAAAATTTGGTGTATATACACACAATAGAATGTTATTTATACATAAAGAATGAAATCCTGTCAATTATAGAAACAAGAATGGATCTAGAGATCACTATGTTATATGAAATAAGCCAAGCACAGAAAGACAAATATGACAGGTTCTTACTCATGTGGGAGCTAAACAATTGGATCTCATGATGGCAGAGAGTACACTGGTGGTTACCAGAGGCTGGAAAGGTAGGGGATAGGGGCATGAAGAGCGATTAATTAATGAAAACAAATATACAGTTTGATAGCAGAAATAAACCTAGTGTTTTCTAGATCAGTAAAGTGAACATAATATAAAGTAATCTATTGTTCATTTCAAAAACAGTTAAAAGAGAATAATTCAAATGTTTCTAGCATCAAGAAAAAACAAACATTTAAGGTCTGATGGATATCCTAGTTATATTGATATAATATTTACAAATTATATATTATATATACATGTATCATATATTTTAATGTATAAATAAAAATAAAGTTATTAAAAAAAGAATAGAGAATATTATTAAAAAATCTTCCAAAATACCTTTTCTCAGTTAGCAACCTTTCTTAGAAAAAGCACCTCTTCTCAATTGAAAACACTCATTTCTTATTTTTCTACTTTATAGTGGAAAATATCACTGGACTTTCCAATGATATTTTTACACCACTGCATTTCCCTATAAACTGGTAATATGTTTTTCCTATAGAATCATACCTTTGACATTTATTCTTGCTAATATATTCATCTGTTCATCTTTATCATCCATATATTCCATGCATTCTCACAAATGTGTATTAGTTCCACAACAGACATGAAGGAGGATAAAATATATTTTCTGTCCCTGCAGAACTTGCATTCTGGTATGGGATAAGACGTATAAGCAATCAGGGCAGAAAATAATATTATATTACAAAAAGTTGTTGAGAGTTGTAAGGAACAAAGTGAATGAAACTTCTGTTGTCATTGCTTGCCAACCTTTTCAACAACCTTTTCATTTTGGTGTTTTATCAAAGCTTTCCCTGTTGTTCAATTTTAAGCATCATCAGGATCTCTTATTTCCTAAAGGTCCTTTACTTCTGTAGTTCTAATATCTACTTTGCTGTTACCCACACATGTGGCCAGACTTGGTATTATTCAGTGATGCTGAGATTCTGGCTATGACAGTGTAATTAGGTCTGGGTTTCCTGCTTGTACTGAAACTGCTCTTAACTCATATTTTGGCCTCCAATTCTCCCATATGCACCAACAACCCACACTGACTTTGTCATTTTTTTTAAAAACAGTTATCCGCTAGTTTGTCATATCAAGTATGTCTCACTAGATCTTTCATAGTCTACAAGTTCGGATTTTCACTTGTACTCATATTGCCAACCTTGATCCTTCTGTATCTTGCCAATGTTTGTTTCCTCTTCTGCCATTTTCTACATTTGAATGATTGCTGCAGACAATTATAAAAGAGTGCTGAATTGTTCTGTTAAATACTTTTGCTCTCTAACATCAACTTGGGATTCAGTTCTACATAATATTCTTTAAAGGAGATATTTAAAGTACTTAAGCTCTCTTCCAGAAGCTCTCAAACCTTCCTCCTTTTTCTTCACTGACTGCCATTAAGATAGTCTTTGAATTCTACATTCTTCAAAAATATGAAGCCTGTGTCTCAAATTCGCCCTTATATGGTTCTCTAGTCCGGGTTATTTAGGTATAGTCTCCTGGACATTTGGCCAAATGGAAAGTCTAATCATTTCTACTGTAAATAGAAGGTAAGCCTCCACATCCCTTCCAGATCAGCAAAGAAAGATTATGGGTTTGACTCAAAGGCAGCAGCAGGGAACATTCATAGTTAGATGACATCTGCACTACAGTTAGGCTAGAGAGCAGCCTATCATTACCTCTACCCTTAATAACTAATGAGTAAGCCACACCTCTGCCTTCAATATCATTCAAATTCAGTGGAAAATCGGGACATGGAGGGGGCCACATCTGTTTGCTACTGCATTTGAATGGCATCTAAGGATGTCCATAATAATTAATTATGAATGAAGCTGTGCTGCCTGTTGGTTCTATATATTCCCTACATCCACATAGAATGTATTCAATACTTATTCTGCCACTTACCAAGTGTTAGAACTTGGGTCAGTAACATACCTCATCTAGCTTTAGGATTCTATCGTGTATCATAAGGAAAAGAATATAACTCCCCAAGACTGTTCTCATATTTAAAATGAGACATTACATGTGAAGCTTGTAGCAGATCTCTAGAACATAGTAAGTGCCCAGCAAATATCCATTTTAAAGCTATAGAGACTGAGGATCATGTCAAAAATAACAACAGTGATGTTGGATGTAAAGACAACCACATCCGGAAAAGGCTTTATTCTTTTGGTCATTGAGACATAAAGTGCTTGCCAGTATTAGATGAAAGGGAAGTTGCTCTTAGAAAATAAAAATAAAATGAAGTTCATATATAATATATACATACACATAAATATTCCATGATAGCTCCCTTAACATGCAAACACTGGGACTATGTCAGTGGCCTTGACTGACACTGAATTTATTGTTCCAGAGCCAAACTTCAAAATAAATATTGGCTGTTTGTGCTGTGCTGGGCCTTTCGTATATTAAACTGGATGCATTTAAAACCATATACAGTCTCAGGAAAAAATCCCCATTTCCTCCATTGTATATCTCCCCATTTAATTTCTCATTATAATTTTTTATTGTTCTGAGATGGCATTAAAATTCTTCTAACACAAAATAAGAACCATATATCATCTTCTCAACTCCCCCAATCCACCAAGTCCTATTTATTTTTTCCCTACATTACAATAGACTTTATTCCTCCCCAACCCTTTTCATTATTTTTATTGTCTTCTACTCAATATTTCTGCCCACAGTATCTGCACTAGACAGAATATCCTTCTGACTGTTGAGAGATTGATATCCTGAAAAACATATTTTAGAATGGCCATGGAGAAGGGTGCCTTATATCTTTCTGAGTAGGAGAGAAGGAATGGCTTCCATGGGCATGTTTCTCACATCCTTTAATCACAAAAGACTACGAATTCATTTAAAGAGAGATGCATATTTTATTTACCTTTGAAAATCCGGTGGCACCAGATATGTGTCCTGGTTCAAAATAAACTGGACCCTTAATCCAAGTCCTTACTCAAGTCCCTGCTTCTATGTTATCACCAAATATTTTCCCTTGTCCTCATTTATTTTAGCAACCAACATTTAACAAAGTGAATGGCTAGAGGAAAATGCAAAAGAGGAAAGGGAAATGAACTTTACAGATGGGAGAAGTTAAGATGCTTCAGCATTCTCTTCTCCCCATATCTCAGAAATGATGACACCTGCATTTATGCCATTTGTTATTCTCTATGGTATTCAGAACTTCAAAAAATTACATTTATGGAAAATAGTCAAGCTTATGAGAACACTATGACAAAAATGGATGGGGTTCTGGCAGAATTCTCTAGGTAAAAGCTAACACAAATTCAGAAAGAAACCATTGGCTTTGTGCATATTCAATGACTAACATAAAGTTTGACAGTAAGTTGTCTTTTATTCTGTCTTCCAGGCACATAAACTTTACTATCTTCAGTGTCAGGCAGGTGAGTAAAGGGATGGTTAGGAGAGTCCACTCTAAGTGCAACTGATAAGTGTTTTGCATTATGCAGGCATATAAGCCTCGTAAACAATTCTTTGCTCTTTTCTCCACTCCAACTAACTTAGTTCAGGCCACTTTTATCCTGAAGTTTAAGGACCTAAACTATTGTATAGGATCAGTATACAATATGCTGTATAGGATCAGTATCCTAAATGCTTCCTTACCTATGCAGTTCACTATAAATTTTTCCCTCAGGCTTCCATGGTCCCCTTGACTGGAATCTTTCACAGACATACTTTTCCCTACTATAAAAAAATGCAAATAACTTTTTTTTTCATTTATTTATTTATTTATTTTCAGCATATTATGGGGGTACAAATGTTAAGGTTACATATATTGCCCTTGCCTCCCTCCCCCCTCAACTCAGAGCTTCAAGCATGTCCATCCCCCAGATGGTATGCTTCATATTCATTATGTGTGTATATACTCATCACCCCCCCCCCACCTGCCCGTCAACTGATAGATGAACTTTTAATGAGCATAAAGCCCTTCAAATGATCTCAAAATACATGGCTAATTGTTGAATGCTTTAAAAAAATAATTGTTTTCTTCCAAATAAAGGCAAGTAAAAAAGTGTATCCCATAGATAAAAACCCCAGAAGATTGTAGAATAGGAAAAGATATATCAATGTGGTGAAAGCAAGGAGCTAAGACATCATTTTGTTTTCATAGTTGTTTCATACCTAATTCCCCCATGGTGTAGGGGTCCTTAAAACCACCCTCACATTTGGATGTTCACTGAAAGGAATCACAGAACTCAGTGTATAGTTATCTTATGGCTAAGATTTATCACCGGCAGGTAAGGACATACAGCCAGAAAATAAGTGGATGGTTTGAGTCTGCAGAAAACCTTGTGTTGGCTTCCTTATGCTGTCTCCCTCCTGTAAGGATTTATATGAAGCATACTCCTCCCACAAACAAGTGCAGCAACATGGGTATAATGTTTCTACCCAGGGAAACCAATTAGTGGCTCAGCGTGCAAATTATGTATTAGGGGGTTGGTCACTTAGCCACCTTCTGACTGACATGTACCAAAATTTTAGACTCTCCGAAGAAAAGCAAAGTACTAAGCGGAAATTACATTGTTTGTACAAACAGTATAAGCACAGTGAACCATCTTTATCAACTGGCTGTTGACTGGGCACATGCCAAAAGTGTTCCCCGAGGCCTGCCAAAGGATTATGTTGCAAGTATTTCTAAATATAGCTGTCTCAGCCTTGCTGTGCTGTTTTCTGTACACCCTCAAAATTGTACATGTGGATAGGATGTATAGAAAAGTGGGAACCTGAATGCATCACAAATAGTTACCTAACTGTCAGAGAAGGAGCATGAGATAAGCTGCAGTCCATATGTAATATAGCACAAGAGAGATTGTACCTGAAAGAAATTAGATAGATGAATATAAGCTAGTGCACCTGGTTCCCCATAAGTACAGATACAGTCATGAGTCACCTAACAACAAGGATATATTCTAAGAAATGCATCAGGTGATTTTATTACTGTGAGGACATCAGAGTGTGCCTCCACAAACCTAACTGGTATAGCCTACTACACTCCTAGGCTACATGGTATAGCCTCTCTCTTCTGGGCTACAAAGCTGTATAGCATGTTGTTGTACTGAATACTGTGGATAATTGTAACACAAAAGTAAGTATTTGGGTATCTAAAGATATCTAAATGTAGAAAAGTAGTAAAAATGTGGCATCATAATCATATGGGATTGCCATCATATATGCAGTACATTGTCTACTGAAATGTCACTATGCAGCACATGACTATACATGAAAATCTCATACACCTGGTAAGGATATTTGACAATTCTGATGGAAAACACAGACCATCATATGTCCAACAATAGTGCGAAGATGCTACCATGTGTAGAAGTATTTAGACCATGGGGAAGACTGTGGATGTCAGTGTCTGTTTCCAAACCCCATTTTAAATGCTCAGAAAGATCACTCACATTTGTGGCTATGTCTGGGAACAAATATCAGATACTTGACCTCAGAGAACAAATATTTATTTCAATGCCACAAATGACAGAGTAACCCCCCTTGTGCACTTACACTTAACCTTGAGAGTTGAAAGGGAGACAAGGTGCAGAACAGCGAATGAGCATTTGAACACTTACGAGAGCACCCAAAGCTCTCTATTTACCTGAGGTCTGATGTGACTAAACAGAATATTGAGTCTGGAAAGAAGGCATTTTAGATGAAAGGAGTTTAAGTTGCAATACTTATCCAGTCAGGAAGGGCTGGGGAGTTCATAAAAAGGATTGTATAAGCTTTATTCAATAAAAATTCTACACTGTCCTCACATGTATTTTTGTACTACAATTCTATTTTCAAATTCAATACAAACAATTGAAGATGATAATTTTGATACTATCCCTTTCTATAAAAATAGGGTGATATGATAGTGACTTGGGTGGGAGATTTCTATGCATATTATTTGATTGGGAAGTGTCTAACTGATGAATGAGAATTACTTTGAGATGAGAAGTCCAAGGATGTCCTTATAATTTGTAATTTATAATTTATAATTTAAATTTATAATTTCTCCAGTCAAAATGTTCTAGACATAGGAAACAACTAGTGCAAAATATCCCAGTATGGACAAAGCTTCACAAACATGAGGAACTAAAATAAATAAAGTTTGTGGTATTCTAGGTGATACACTATGGTGGCAGTAGTGGGATCAGGTTAGCATATGGTAAACTGAATGTGGGGAAGGGATGAGGAAAGGAGGGATCCCCAGAGTGTTGTCCAAATCTCTGCTCTCCTTTATATGTTAAAGGTCATTTAAGGTGAGGATCAAATAATTAAACCTAACTTTTTTGCTGATACATAAGAAATGCAACCATAAAGAATGCTAATGATATTACTTCTAATAAAAGATTTGCAAAGCAATGCTTTAATTCAGTTCTCTTATTTCTTGTGGTCAGGATTTTTATTAATATAAAAATGCTTTTAAGCTTTCAGGTGCAGATGTAGTAGAATATCTAATGTTTTTTATGTTGTCTTATGTACTCAAGTTTGTCATGGCTAAGGCAGATAAAACAACTGCCTTAGTGAAAATAAGCAGAAGTGTATAAGATCAAGGCAGATAAAACAACTGCTTTAGCAAGAATAAACAGAAGTGTATAAATTCTACTAAGGTCTGAATCATCGACCTCTTTGTAATGTTTATGATAATGAAGATGTAATGAACAGATACCTAGATGAAATACACTTTCTACTTCATTGGGAGCATCCTCTTAATTGAGATGCAATATGTGGTAGGCATTGGTATGCAACAAAATCAAAAACAGACTTATTAAAATCAGGATACATTTTTCATTTATGAGCCTTTAATCTTAGAATAGGTTCATTTCCTCTCTGTTTCAACTCAGTTTGTATATGACTCAGATGATTTGGCAAGTGTTTTCAATAAGATAATTGAAAACACCCTAATGTGAATCTTTAATTCCACTATTATTAAGAAATAAAATAAGATATCTCTTATAAAGAACAGATAATGATACAAAGATTTCCTCTTCATGAGCAAAAGTCAGAATATGAAAATCCAGACTTCTAAAACTGTTAAACTGTGCTTGAAATCTTCTCAATAAACAATAGATGACATAAATTCTTACTCTGTTCTTCAAAACATTGATTACAGACTTCTCTCTTTTTTATATATAAATATCTAATTCCATTTAATGGGAATCCAATCCACATTTATTCATTCCATGGTCTGTAAGAGGTATTGTACCAGGTGTCCCAAATGTTAAAAAGATAAGAAAACTTCTATCTTAAGAAACCTGTGAACCAGAGGAAGGGACTCAGGATTATATTGATTAATGCTTGAATACATAGCCAGTCTTCCCAGGGAAAATTTTACCCATTACCTTCTGTACTTGGGGAAGTTTGGGGAGAGTAGAATACCTGTTGAATTTTTTTCAGTGGGGTTCAGATAGCACTCTATCTGGAAGATGGTCCCTTTTCTCTAAATACTTCCATCGTTGCGATATAGGATGAAGATGCTCACAGCCAGAAGCAGAAAGCATGTGTGCACCGGGAGTTGAAATGGAATTCTCACATCTGATCATATTTTGCAAATAGAAATCTGAGACAGAGTCATATGTCTAAAGGTGGGTAAGGGACCCACACATACACAAAGATTACTCAGGAAAAAAAATTCAAAAGTAGTACCATGATTTGACTTTTATTTTTCCTCTAGAATGCTATATTTATATTGCTTTCATATATGATGTTAGTATTAGCACATATTTATTGACTATGAGCTGAGGGCTGTGCTGAGTTTCATTGATTACTGATTGATATTCATTCTTCCATTCTTCCTAGAAATTCCAAAGTATCTAGATTTTGAGAAAGGAAGGTTTAAAAAACAAAAAATCCACAGAAACCTAAACCAAATTCAAAAGTCTCCTATGGAGGAAGAGGAGAGCATAAAAAAGAGGACAACCATGAATGTGTGAGAACTCCTGAAAATCCTTTAAAATCACTTAGGTCCACTGGCAGGGATTCTCTTGTTACCAGATTTTTAACATGAAGATAGTTGCTGCAGAAGCTGTGGCTTAGCTAACCCATGTCCCATCTGAGCCTTGATCTTGACATCGAAACCATATCAAACTGTTCCAACAACTTTCCCATAACTTGCTGTTCCTTTGAGTGAAGATCTTCAGATACTCGAGAAGAACTTAACCAGCTGTTCCTGGTTACAATTTCAAATTATCCCAATCTCTCTTCAGGCCTCAGCTTCTTTATAAGCATCCTGTCTCCCTAAACTTTGAAGGGAATTATACCATCCAGGGATTGGCCACAGATTGTGAGAACTGGTTCCAAAAACACATGAGCCAAGGGGTTGTAGGGGCAGGGAGGAAAGTAGACATTGTTGTTCCTGTCTGTGCTCCGGTACCAGCATTCTGAGGTTTTATAATTATTGTTACTTATTGTTTTGTCTTAGACCTTATCGAATGAGCACAAAGCCTGCAAATATCAATTTAAATATAGCCCAGCCACTTAGGCAGGATGAATAGAGATGAGTTGTATCAGTAGGGCAATAGACAATATATTTGACATGTCCAGATATGCAACATTTGGCCTCAACAATTTTGAAGATTTAACCAAATTTTAAAAATCATTAGTGTGCATGCCAACTTATACAGAAGTATTTTTTCATAGGAAGAAAATCTGAACTACCTATTAAAAGGAAAATATACAATTTAAATTTATTCATGTAATAAAATATATATTTTAAAATTTATATTTATATACATAAAATATTAATAAATTGAAGGAATGACTGTTTTCAAGAGAAAATATATAACAGATAAACAATGCTATCAACTAAACAGACATGTATAATTAGGTATCTATGCATAAAAATCATATGTAAGAAAAGCTACCCATCTCCAACTGGTGGTATTATTCTTCCAACTCCCAGTTTACACTACTTTAATATTTAGGAAAAAATATATATGAAGTTCTCTTTTAATGACTTCTTAACATGGCATTTGTGTGAGTTCTAGTGAAATTAGATATTTTTTTCATTATTGATCATTTGAAAAAATAAATTTTAAAGTATGACATAGCTCAATATTTTTTTAAAAGGCTTTAAAAAGTCTCAGTGCAATGTGCCCTTTTTCCCCCCAATTTAAGATTTCTTGCAGGCTAGTTCACAGTCTCATGTCTTGATTTAACCCGCTCTTGAGAGGCACAATGTGCTTGTTGACATGCACCCACCATTATATGTCTATTTCGTACAGTGAAGACCTTTCCTATACATCTCATATTTTAGAGTATTTTCTAATCAGTCTGGAATTACATAAATTCTGAGTAACTAATAATTCTGCTTACTTTCACTTTAATTCCCTTTTGTGCCCTTTTATGTACTTTAGTAAAGATAACAAACCAGGACAGCTCCCAAATAGCTACTTAATTCACTGGAGCCTTGTTTACTCCGTTGATGTTGCCTCAAGTAGATAGAACTGCTTGGGCTACAACAGGCCTGACTGATACTTCCTTTGGAAGATATACTCATGTAAAGCGGTCATTTTCCTGACATGGTTTTTCAAATTTAATCACACTGGAATGCTCTTATCTTGAAACTAAATTCCCTTACTTTGCGGAATTGGACTCTCTGTACGAAATACAGCTGGTAAAACAACTTGAGTTTAAGATGCAACCTAGCAGGGATTTTGTTTGTTTGTTTTTTTCCCCACAACTCTCACATTCCCAGAAGAGGAGGAAATCTCTTTACTTTCCTGTTGTTTTATTATAGAATCAAACTTTATGATCTACAGGACCGTGGAAACTCCAGAATGGAGTTTTAAACTGCTTTAAAAACAAGATATAATTATATTTTTGAATTCCAATTGTAAGACTCATTGGATATGTGGTCTTAAGCTTATATTAACACTACAAGGCCATCAGTTTCCTCCTATGAAGTCAGAAATCTCTACCTCACAGCATTCTTGTGAAATTAAATAAACTAATTTAGGCAGTATGATTGAAAAGTAATAGATTCTAAAACTAAGTAAGTGTTATTCTCCTAGCATATATTAGATACTATGACATATGATATTTTGAAAAAATACTCTGTGGTATAGAATTTTTTTATTCTAATTTTATTTATTTCAAAATATTAAGGGGGTACAAATGTTTTTGTTACATGGATAGCTTTTATAATACTTTAGTCGGGGCTACAAATGTCCCCATCATCCATACAGTGTTCATTGTGCCTGTTAAGTTTTTTACACCTTCCCTGGCTGCCTCCTTGATTTCCAACAAATTTTACTTATTTCTGTGTGCATGTATGGCCCATCAGTTTCAAATTATTAGTGAGTACATGTGGTGTTTGTTTTTCCATTCTTGAGATACTTCACTTGGGATAATGGTCTCCTGTTCCATCCAAATTGCATCAATATACATTAATTCATTTCTTTTTATGGCTCAGTAGTACTCCATGATATACACACACACACACACACAGACCCCACATTTTGTTAATCCACCCATCAATTGATGGAAACTTGGGTTGACTCCATGTTTGCAATTGTGAATTATGCTGCAATAAACATTCAAGTGTAGGTGTCTTTTGATAAAATGACTTATTTTCCTTTGGGTAGATACCCAGTAGTGGGATTGCTGGATTGCATGGTAGGCATATTTTTATTTTTCTGAGAAATTTCTATACTGTTTTCCAAAGAAGTTGTACTAGTTTGCTGTTCCACCAACAGTCTATAAGCATTCTTTTCTCTCTGCATCAACGCCAGCATCTTTTGTTTTTGAATTTTTTTAATAAAAGTCATTCTAGGTAAGGTGATGTCTCATTGTGGCTTTAATTTTCATTTCCCTGATGACTAGTGACATTGAACATTCTTTTCATGCTTGTTGGGCATTTATCTTCTTTTGAAAAGCTTCTGTTCATGTCTTTTGCCTACTTTTTAATGTGTTTTTTTTTTTTTTTTCTTGCTGATTTAAGTTCATTGGGGATTCTGGATATTATCCCTTTATTGAATGTACAGTTTGTGAATAATTTGTCCCATTCTGTAGGTTATCCATCTGCTCTGTTGATTATTTGCTGTGCAGAAGATTTGAATCAAGTACCATTTATGAATATTTATTTTTATTGCTGCTGTAATTGCCTTTGGGGTCTTACTCATAAGTTCTTTGCCAAGCCAATAGCTAGAAGAGTTTTTCCTATAGTTTCTTCTAGAATTTTTATGATTTAATGGCTTGCATTTAAGTCTTTTATCTATCTTGAATCAGTTGTTGTGAGTGGTGAGAGACAGGGGTCCTGTTTCATTCTTCTGCATGTGGCTATGCAATTTACCCAGCACCATTTATTGAATACGGCTTCTTTTTCCCAGTGTATGTTTTTGTCTGCTTTGTCAAAGTTCAGTTGATTGTAGGTAGATGATTTTATATCTGAGTTCTCTGTTCTGTTTCATTCATCTATGTGTCTATTTCTGTATCAATACCATGTTGTTTTGGTTGCTATAACCTTGTAGTATAGTTTGAAGTCTGGTAATGTGATGTGTCCAGATGTATTCTTTTTGCTTAAGATTGCTTTGGTTATTCAGACTCTTTTTTGGTTGTAAACAAAGCATAGAATTATTTTTTCTAGATCTGTGAAATATGACATTGATATTTTGCTGGGGATTGCATCGAATCTGTAAATTGCTTTGGGCAATAAGGACATTTTAACAATGTTGACTCTGCTGATCCATGAGCAAGATATGATTTTCCAGTTGTTTACATCATCTGAAATTTACTTCCTCAGTCTTTCATAGTTTTCCTTGTAGAGATGTTTCTCCTCCTTGGTTAAGTACATTCCTAAGTACTTTATTTTCTATGTAGCTATTGTGAATGGTATCGAGTCTTTTATTTCAATCTCAGGATGACTGTTATTGCTATATAGGAGTGATTTTTTGTAACTAGAGATATTGCTGAATTTTTTTTAGGTCCATTCTACTATTTCTGGTTAATCTATCAAGAAGTCTATTGAATTTTTTTATCTTTTCAAATAACCCATTTGTTGTCTCTATACTCCTTTGTATTATTTTTTGTTTCCCATTTTATTTAGTTCTGCTCTGACCTTTGTCATTTCTTTTCAGCTGTTGGTTGGTTTGCTCTTCCACTTCTAATTCCTCCAGATATCTCATTAGCTTGTTAATTTGGGATCTTTATGTCTTTTCAATGTTGGCATTAAGGCTATGAATTTTCCCCTTAGGAGTGCTTTTGGTGAATCTCATATTTTGAAAACTAGCATCCATTTTATTGAGTTCAAGGAATCTTTTTATTTCTATCTTTATTATTGACTCAACCATTCAATAGCAGGTTGTTTAATTTCCATGATTTTGTGGAGAATTGAGTGTTTCTCTTGGAATTGATTTCTAGTTTTTTTCACTGTAATCTGAGAAGATATATGGTATGGTATGATCTTGATTTTGAATTTGTTAATACATGTTTTGTAGTCTAATATATGATCCATCTTGGAGAATGTTCCATGTATTGATGAGAAAAATGTATATTCAGTTTTGGAGTGGAATGTTCTGTAAATTTTCTGTTAGGCCCAGTTATTATGGAGACCTATTTAATTCCAATGTCTCTTTATTTTCTGCTTGGATGATCTGTCCAGCTATCTGGGCTTTTGAAGTACCTGGTAATTATAATGCTGCTGTTTATTTATTTATTTATTTTGCTTAGATCTGATAGAATTTGCTTTATGAATTTTGGAGCTCTTGTGTTAGGTGCATTTATATTTAGAATTGTTATATCTTTTTGTTTAAGTGTTCCCTTTATCATTATATAATGATAGTCTTTGTCATTCTTTTCCATTATTGATTTAAAGTCAATTTTATCTGATATGAGAATGGCTATACCTGTTCTCTTTTGGTTTCAATTTGTGTGGAATATTTTTTGCCATACCTTCACCCTGAGTCTCTGAGTCCTTGGGATTTATATATGTTTCCTAGAAGTATCATACATTGGTATTGTATTTTTTTTTTCCCTTTCAGCCAGCCTATGTCCATTGACTGGGGCATATTCAGACTGCTACTGTTTAGTAACAGGATTGATATGTGGGATGCTGTTCTGTTTATCATGTTTGATATAATTTATTGCTCTGTTTTGTCTCTTATGCTATTTTGTATCAGCTATGAGCCTTACCTTTCAGGTGATTTTACACTGGTGGGTGTCTAGTGTGTTGATGTATAATACAGGAATGATTATTTTCTGCAGGGCAGGTCTAGTCATGACATAGTCCCTGAGTGTTTGCTTTTCCAGAAAAGTCTTTATTTCTTGTTCATATAGGAAAGTTACTTTTGCAGGATACACAATTCTAGGCTGGTAGCTGTTTAAGAAGATCGAAGACAGGCCCCCAATTTCTTTTGGTCTGTGATATCTCCATTGAGAAATCTGCTATTAGCCTAATGGGTTTTCTTTGAAAAATTCTTAATGTTTACAGGAGTTCCTTCTTTTTGTTGAGTTTGCCAAGTCTGATGACTATAGGTCTTGATGATTTCCTCTTTGTAAGTGTTCATTAAGATTCCTGTATCTGGATGTCTAAATCTCTAGCAAGACCAGGGAAGTTTTCCCCCAATTATTCCCTCAAATAAATGTTCTAGACTCTGTGCTTTTTCTTCTTCACTGTCAGGATGCTTATGACTCTTATATTTGGCTATTTTATATAATCCTATGGGTTTTTTTAGGCTTTGTTCATTCCTCTTGATTGCTTTTTCTTTATTTTTGACTGGGTTAATTTGAAATAGTTATCTTCAAGCTCTGAAATTCTTCTTTCTGCCTGGTCTAGTCTATTCTTAAAGTTTTCCACTGTGTTTTCTATTACCTTAAAAGAATTTTTCATTTCCAGAAGTTCTATTTTTTTTTTTTTTAGTATGTCTACCTCTTTAGTAAACTTTTTATTCATTTACTCTAAGTTGTTTTTCTGTTTTCTTTGAGTTGGGTTTCCATTTTCTCTTGAATTTCATTGAGATTACTTAAAATCTACATTTATGATTCTTTATCATTAATTTCAATATCTTCTGGAGCTTCCAGAAGACTCCAATTCTCCACTACAGCAGAGATGGGTGAAGAAGCAAGGCTGGGTGGGATTGGGTCAGGTTAGCCTGCCCTCAGCCTCCACAAAGGCAGATAAGATAGCAGTCTCATCAGGGGTTTAGGGTCTGTTCTTAGCCACTAGGGAGGTGCTGAAGTGGCACCACCAAGCCAGAAAATCTGTTCATGTGTGAGGGACTAGCTGGATTAACTGTTCAGTTGTCAGGAGTGGTTTTTGTTCTTCTCCACTATTCCCTGCCCCAAGGCCTCCTTCCATCATCTGGAAGCAGGCAGGAGTTCAAACTAGCTAAGCTCCTCAGCAGTTGTGCTGTGGGCTTGGAGCTTCCCTGTTAGTATCCTGCCCAGCCCAAGAGTGTAATTTTCCTGTTGGGAAGGGTACTTCATGTATGCAAGCTGCTTAGTTTCACATTGCACTCTCCTCTCAGTTCTACCCATGTGGGCTCCTTCACCTCCCAAGATTAGTTCACAAATCTCTCCTCTGTACCCGTAAGCAATACAATCAAGTTCTGACCTGAGGGCCTGTCCCTGGCTCTCCTGTGTTCAATCCCTGACCATGCTAGGGAGAAGCATGCCGATCCCAAATGCTTGTGGAGTGTTCAATCAGGTTTGATGTCCCTCTGCTTCAGGGACATCATGTTCTGCTTTGCTGGATCAGCCAGGCGAGTAGCACTGGAGAGGGTCAATGGGCAGGGAGCTCACAGTCCAAACACCCCTTGGTCTTCTACAGGACTTTAAGAGGAAAGGTGTGAACTCCACTCTCTGTGGAAGCTTCAGTGTGGCAGGCACGTGAACAAAGGAGAAACAGCCACTTCTGAGACTTTCATAAGAATTCTTTATTAGGGGTAAAGGCTTCCCTCTTCTACCCTATGAAGTTCCATTGAAAATAAACTGACAATAGATAAATAGGAGAAAAGGCATACACATTTACTTTAATATACATAAGCATGGGGGAACTGCAGGAAAATGATTACTCAATTACTCAATGAGGTCCAGATGCATATATATCCTTCTTCATAGGGGAAGGGGAGATGAGGGAAATGTGACAGTTTTTAAAGGATTGGTAAATGACTTCAGGGAAGATAAATGAACCTGGAAAACAGAAATTAGCTTGTAAACAATTCTCTTTGAAATTTGAATGACCCCAAGAGACAGACAATATCTTGTAGCAAAGTCTATCCAGGTGTGGTTATATTCATCAGTCTTTTTTCCTGGAATAGGTAATGAAATTTCAAGGAGGGGATAGAAGCAATTATGTTCTCTTTGGTGGATTTAGTCATAAGTCAGATAAGGGAAAAACAGTAAAATTCTACCCTGTGCTAGAGTGGAGGAGACTGGAGAGGTCAGAACGTCCTTGACTCTGAGGCAGTTTCCAAAGTATTCCTATTTTAGTTCAGAGTGTTCAGCATGCCAAAGCACCATAGTTATAGGGTATCATTTTTCTGAGCCCCAACATCTTCAAGTTGTAGGTATGGGTCTAGGAACTTGGTAAGCCTGTAGCAAAATGTGTGAAAAATGAGAATAGGGTTGAGAGCAGAGAATTTCATACAGGATAACTACTAATCAGCAATAATGGTTCCTTACTCATTCACTCCTTTTTTTTCCAGCTGTGTGTGTGTGTTTGTGCATGTGTAGCTGCTCCTATGTGCTATATGCACTACTGTGTGATTAGAATATGATAATAGACAAGTTATATCTGTTGCTGACGTAATAAATCTTATGTTGCAGGAAGAGTGGAGACAAATGAAAAACATAAGTAGACAGAATATAAACACATAAAAATTAAATGGTTGACCTTAGGTGTCATCAAGAAAATAAGCTTTAGAATATTATGTTGAAAAAAGTTAAGTGAAGGCAAATGTTCAAAACAATTTTCTTAAATATGTCAAATTTTTATATAATCACGTTTTTAGTTATACCTTCTAGGTAATAATGAAATAACCTAGTTCACATATATCTTTAATCTGCAAATCCTTAAGAGGATTTTGGGATTGTTGCAAGTTTCAGATACCATGTTCTATTGGTGATGTAATAATGACAGTTATCCAATCTCAAAGTTAAAATCAGGGAACTCAGAATAGAATTATAATAGTGTTTTCACTGTTCTGATAATCCCTCTCTGAGTTAAGTAGTATTTTTATTTACATATTCCATTCATTCAACAGATATTTATTTAGCATAATTTGTTTCATATACTTTGTAAGTTATAAAAGAGTTTTAAAGATAAATATAATTTTTATCCTTAAAAACTCAGTTTATTCAAAGAGGAAAAACATAGTTTTATTTATTAGAAATAAAGATATATCTATTATGTGATAGGAGCCTAATTGTGGCTATGTGATGGAAAGGGCTTAACCCTGAAATTCTGTTGTCTGGGAGGAAAAACTTTTTCTCTACCCTTTTAAACTTAGTAACAGGGGACTTGCAAATTAAACTGGCAAAAGACAGACTAGCAGCAAGAAAAAGAAAACAGATTTAATTAAGAAGCATACATTGGAGTTCACGAAGAGATATGACTCCAGGTGATTAGAATTTGGGGTTCATATACCATCTTAATAAGGGATAGAAAGGGGCAAAAGGGCACTTCTGAAAGAAAAAAAAGTGACATTTTGGAAGAGTAAACAGGCCCTTATGAGAATAGATAAGGAATATGATAGTTTTGTGGCAGTGTCTCTTTGAGAATGGTGCTGAATGAATTTTTATCTCTGAGACGATTACAGTTGCTCCCAGGGATGGGATTTATGACAGTCGTGTTCTTTTGGAGGCTCTGCTTTTAGGAAGATAAGAATTTTAGGAACTCAAATGCCTTTAGCTCAAAATAATTTTTATGCCACAGTGGCTTATTTTGATCCCCTTTGCTATCTTTAAGTATAGAGATTTTCAAATTGATGCATGGTAGAGTCAGTTTAGTTTTACTGACCAGGGGAAAATGAAGGGGTGCATTGGATTGTTAGGAACATCCAGAGCTGGGTAGTAGTTTGGGCAGTAAAAACAGGTTTTATTCAGGAAATATTGTAATGCAGGAAAAGAAACCTCAGTATAGAACTGGGCTCTATTCTAAATACATGGAGAACAAGCAGGGATTTATAGCCAGGGACCAGAGAGGGGGTCAGTATATAAAATATTACTAAGAGGAAATATCAAGGGTAAGGGAGGATTCTGGCTAAATATAACCTGAGAGGATTCTTGCTGAGGATAGGCCAGTGTGATCAGACACCAAGGGTGGGGGATGAGGAATTTGATCAGATATCAAGGGGAATCAGATATCAGTGATGGGGGATTTTCTTCTCCCTAAACTGACTTAGCAGTATTCTTGCTTTAAAAAATATGAACAAGGCCGGGCACGGTGGCTACGCCTGCAATCCTAGCACTCTGGGAGGCTGAGGTGGATGGATTGTTTGAGCTCAGGAGTTAGAGACCAGCCTGAGCAAGAGTAGAGACCCCGTCTCTACTAAAAATAGAAATTAGCTGTACAACTAAAAATATATATAAGAAATTAGCTGAATGTGGTGGCACATTCCTGTAGTCCCAGCTACTCGGGAGGCTAAGGCAGAAGGATTACTTGAGCCCAGGAGTTTGAGGTTGCTGTGAGCTAGGATGACGCTACAGCACTCACTCTAGCCCAGGCTACAGAGTAAGACACTGTCTCAAAACAAAACACACACACACACACACACACACACACACACACACACACACACACACGCCCAAGATGAAGGGCTTGTAGAAAAGGAGTCTGGCTAAAATTTAGCTAAGGGAAGATTTAAGAGTCTTAGTATAAAACTAGAGGATGGGAAAAGTGTTAGTAGTGACAGAAGAATGGCAAGTAGGATGATCTCCTGAAATTCATTTATAAAGAATGGAGCCATGCCTGATTCTTTTTCTTTTTAAAAATTTGTAGGTTAAGCCTGAATCTTGCCCATTATTCTCGATTGGCTATGTGGGTATTCATGTTTACTGGCAGAGATACTATACTTTTAAACTGTAGATAATTAGAAAATCAAATAATTGTTTGGAAGAAAGTTACCAATCCAGCAGGACTAACTACTCTGATGAGGTCAGGGCCTTAGCAGAGAACAATATTGATCATTAAGAGAAAGCTTTGCTGTGGTTGTTCTCGAATGGACTAAATTGCTCAGTAAAAAAAAATTCTGTTGAAAAGAAGTTGTCAGAATTCTTCAAATTCTTCTTTCCTAATTAAGCGTTTGAATTTGAACTATAATTTCAGACAAAAAAAATGTGGGAAGTAATGAAATTCTGTAGCAAGAGAAGAATGGTGAATGGAATAAAAGAATAATCATTTTAAAACCTTAATGAAAACAGAATATAATAGCAATTTAGGTTGCTCATTGACATCGTTTTACTGTTTGTAATTGGTAAGCAATTAGTATGCAATTATTCCATCTTAGTTGGTTTTCAGAAAGTTTTTTGCTACATACATGTGCATTCTTCATATATTTTTCCCCTCCAGGCTCTGTTGGCCTTCTTATATAGGTTCTTATTGTTTTCTCCTTTAATTTTATGTCTCTTAGTGTATGCATTTTCCAAAACAATGTTGCAAGCACTGAATCAGTCTGTTTAGAGATATAACCTATCCATGCCCTTTTGCTGAGAAACACAACTTTCATTTGACAGTGGAATAATACTTGCCCAAACTGTTTGATTTTAAGGGTTATGAAAAAAAATTCTCTGTACCACAATACTTTTCTGATTGATGCCTGAAATCCCCTCATTAAAAAATAATTTAGCAACAGTGACAGCCTCTCCAGCGATGTAAATGTCTCTTTGTGACTATTAAATAAAATCTATACTTAGAATGGATTCTCTATTTGTTTTCACATAAATATATATTCAAAAATTTCTACTCCTACTATAATACATCTTATCTAAATATGAAAAAATATCTACATGCACTTAAACCAAAGACAAAAGGATATTCAGTTATCACATCCAGCACCAAGGCCTGGATCTATCATCCAGATATGTTCTAGGTGATCCTGATTTCAATGCTCAATGATCATTGCAATCACTACACAGTTTTCAGTAAGTTATAATGGAGGGAAAGAGGATAACTTAAATAAATCTGTATAACCATTTTTGTATCATACAGTACAGATAGCTTACCTTTTGCTAATTTAGAGTATTGTTACTATTGGCAGGCGTGGGTTTTATTGGCTAACTCAACTTGGAAAACACTGTCAGCTGCCTTATGTGTCAATTCTAGGGTACTCCATTAATTCATAATCAGAAGTGCTATTGATAATAGTCCTTCAACATATATCCTACTTTTGCAATTTGGGTCTTTTGTCAATATTAGGTGGCTTAGATCTCAACTAAATGTCTCTGTGCTTGTACTTTGCTTAGACATAAAGTGAAATATTTGTCTAGAGAAGCAAAGCATGGGCAAATTATCTCTGCCATTTGGCTGCCTCCAATGAAGGCCACTTTACAGTGGAATCACTCCCTTTTCAGATCATTTGGTGCTCAACAGGAGATATTTGGGAGGACCCAGGCAAACCAGGTTTCTCCTTTTCTCTGGCTCCTCAAATGTCTATATTTTATCCAAACTCTGCTACTCCCTTTTTTGCTACCAAATGTGTTAGCTTAGATTAAGAATATTTCTCTTTTATGTAGGATCTTTAGAAAGGATGTTAGAAATAGCCTACACCCTTCAAGTTTTTGGCTATTTTTCTATCAAACTTTTTAAAACTGAAGCATCTCTAAAAATGTCTTTGAAGTCTCTGGGTTGATAGTTCAAACATGATTCAATTACAAGCAATAATATCATAATTCTTTAGAGATAAAGGAATTTTCATTCTTGCCACCCCATCTTAACTCAGCCAATGTTGCATGAAATAATTTGTCACTTAGAGCTTTCACCACTGGTAGCATTGTCAGTATTAGTCAGCGTTCCAATTGTAGATAGAGATCCATTTCAAGCAAGTTAAAAAGAAACAAACAAACAAAAAACCTCACTTGCCTGAGGAGACCAGGGATTGAGTTGGCCTCTGAAACTTCATAAATACAAAATATATGATTTTTCATTCTCTCTTCTTTATTTGCTCTCCAAGATCCCCTTAACTTTTTTGCTTCTATAAAGGCAATCTTAGATGCAGAAAAATAAAGGGTTATATTATCTGAGTTTTATAAACCAAGAGAAGGAATCTGTGGATAATGTAACCATTCCTTGATCAATCACTGTGAAAGCAGGAACAAAAGGGTAAGGTATAATATTTAGCAATTATTGCTAAATATTCTTCTATAGCCAAGACACTCGAATTACAGCCTCTGCAGACATACATGAGATGAGGAAAGTAAACTCCCACCACTCCTACAAATATAAGTGTTTTATCTTGAGAAGAGACGGATATGGTGAGCAAAAAAATACAATAAAACAGCAGATGTCCACACTGTATAGCTCTTCTCCATGTCCCTTGAGACACATACATTTAGACTCAGATTCTTGAGGCAGAATAGTCACTTTCAGAAACAGTTGCTTTCCCTTTTGTTAACTGTAAAATAAACATATCTCCAGGGGTGCAGGTTTCATATTTTAATAGTTTTGCCAGAGACAAAATTTTAAAAAGGAAGAGTTGGTAGGAATCGTTCATGCTTCAAAATATTTTTCTTACCATCTTGAGATTTCACTATCTATAACTCCATTGTATAAGCCATTAAAATCCCTTTCAAAAATTCTCATAGAATTGAGATTTTCTGATGGGAAAAGACCTGTAAGACAGTTAAGTCTATCTTCAAGCTATTCAAGAAATATCGTCTTTTGAATGGGCAGCTACTTTTTACACCTGACTTTCAGTAAAGGAGAGTCCACTGTGTCCTAATGCAGCCCCGTCTGATATTGGACATTTCTAACTATTAGCAATCTGAATACATCAAGAGAAGAGGCAAAGAATAAATATTTTTTAAATGTTTCAAAATATATTTTTCTAACATTGAGATAAAGACTACCATCCTGCAATCTGTACTTACTTATGTTGGAGTCAAATAAAACAAGTGTAATTTCCCTTTCCTGAGACAGCCCTTCATATATATCTAGGGACAGCTGCATGTTCCTTATGCGTCACTTCTCCTTCAAGGAAAATATTGTTAACTTCAGCTTTTCCTCATTTGAATAAGTCTAACTGATACCTGTTCAAAAAGAATTTCAATTTTTTAAAACTTCCTGAGAATTAGGAACAAAAACTACACAAATCTTTCTCTTTTTTTTTTTTTTTTTTTAAACAATGGAGACTATTTCAGTGACAGAACTTTGAACATTTTTGGCAGAGAGATAGAAACTAGGGAAAGAGAGGTAGAAGAAAGGAAGTTGCTGTTTAAATTCCTTACTGCATTTTTTTGTTTGTTTTTTTGGTCTTCTTGATGGATAATTATGGTACAAAGAACTTCTTTTCATCACCGATCCTGAAGATGTTAATAAATATAGCCAAGCCTTTCATTAAGATCAGACAAAGGCTTAATTTTGCTTAATCACAACCGACCTGACCTTGAAAGTCAGATATGGTTTTTCTCCATTTTGCTGGTGAAGAAACCGAGGCCTTACAAAAATAAGCACATTTTCCAGGGATGGAATTCAAACACAAGCACTTCTAATTGTGAAGCCCTTGCTCTTTCTACCTGGTCTTGGGCATGTGAGCATGATAGCCTGTCACAGAATGGTTTGGTGCTAATCTTACCAGCTGGGGAGATAATCATTTATTCTGCATTTCCACTGATTCTGATATGTGCTTCAAAAGAAACCTCAAGTGAAAGAGTCTAGTCATGAAAGACCATATATTGTATGATTCCACTTATGTGAAATAAACAGGAAAGACAAATGTATAACAGTAGTTGCTTAGGTTTAGCTATGGGAATGAGAATCAACTGCAAATGAACACAAGAAATCTTTTTGGGTGATGGAAATGTGTTTTAAATGGGTTGTGGTGATAGTTGTACAATTTTTAGACTTTAATACAAATTATGGAGCTGTACATTTGAAAAGGAGACATGTAAAGTATGCCTCAATGAAGCACTTAAACAAAAGACTCTTGCAAATAAAAATAAGAAAGGACCGAAGGAAATGAGATGTAGATTTTATACCTTGATGGTACTGTTCTTTGCATTCTGAGATGCTATAGATTATGTCACACCATTATTTTATGTATGGTAAGAATAAAAATTCTGCCAATCTAACAATGTTGTCTTACCATTTTATATAAACCTTTTAAAAAGTGCTTTTAACTAATTTAGGCCTAAACTTTTAGGGTATCCCAACAATGTGCACAATTATGAAAAAATTCATATGTATACTGACAATGACAACCAATCATCACTGCTGTTTTATTCTAATATTTTCCAGATTGAAAAATCCATGTTGATTTCAGAAATGTTAAAATATGAAAAACAAGTATATTTTAGAATAAATGGTAGACAGTAGCATGAAAAGAAAACCAAAGGCCCAGAGTAACTAATATCTGAGACATAAATATGAGTCACTTGAACTAGGATGGGGGGGTGAAGATGACGCCCTGTATAGGAAAACCTTGGTAGAGATGGATGGTCCTAGATGAAACCAGCTGGAAGAGGTGTAGGTAAACACTGAGCCACCATCTGTTAATATCACAACAGAAACTGGTTCAGTCCCAGCCAACACTTAAGATCACTGGTCCATCATTGTTTAAGCATTCATTACATGCCACCTCCATGAAGGAGCCATATCCAGGGTAACCTCTCCATCAACATCTGTTTATACAGGTTAAATTACAGAAGGGTATTTTGCTTATTTCTCAAGAGTTGCTAAAACCTGTCTGAATTGGTGTGCTGTCTTCTGACAGTGGTTCAGAATACTTACAAATCCACTCATCCATGAAACAGAATGCGGAATCTCTGTAACTTAGAGAGATGGTCGTGGGGCAGAAGGAAGAGCTTCAGCACCTGTGCTTAGGAAGGCTGGATAGAAGCATACACTTACCTTCCTTCCACCCTAGGTTTTAAGGGAGACAAACACCACATGAATTCTTTAATTAGGTTTTAGGTTTGACAGCTAGGTTTTATTATGAGGACAGTTACCTTTAGACAGGGTATTAAGTGTATTGAAAAGAGCATAACGTTAGAAGGCAAATAGATGTAAGTATACCTTTTACATTTGACACTTATTAGTTGCTAAAGCTTGTACAAGTTAAACTTTCAGACCTTAGTTTCCTCTGTCTAAACTGGGGATAATAATTACCATCTAGGATGTTTTTGTAAAAACTCAATAAGACTGAGTATGTATAGTACATAATATAGTACCATGAATACAGTAAAATTTCAAAGCCTATGATTGTGATCCCTGAAATCATGAGTGTCAACCACCATCACTACATAATCATCATGATTAATTTTATTATAAACTTTATTTGGAAAACATACTTTTGTTTATAGACTTGCTTCTCTCTCCATAGTCAAGATTGTATAAGGAGGAGGGCATTATTTTGACTTTCCTTCCTTAGGTAAGTGATTATTATTATCAGCCCAAATATGATTAGCAAAAGTATACAAAAGCCCAGACATTGCCAAAGTGATTTTATTTAGTGACCAGTATAGGAGTAACATAGTATCTTCAGCGGTTTTGAAACATTTGGCACATTCTATCTGGTTGCTTTATGTAAGGATATTTCCCTGTACCCTTATTGTAAATTCACTTGATAATTCTACTCTAACCAAAAGAAATAAAGCATAAGATAGCAGAAATCTATTGTACTTAAATCTTGTTGCTGGTTATATCTTAAGTACTTTTAGCCAGCTATAGTTTCAGCCACTTATAGTGATATTTCAGGTGAGCCAACACTGCATCCAGATGTGAGTTTTCCCTTGCCAATCTGCTTCTCATATATGCTTTTCAAGATCACACAATCCAGTAAAGTTAATACATGCTTAAAAAATTTATAAGAAATGTGGCCGAGCATAGTGGCTCATGCTTGTAATCCTAGCACTCTGGGAGGCAGAGTCGGGCAGATCACTCTAGGTCGGGAGTTAGAAAACAGCCTGAGCAAGAGCGAGATCCTGTCTCTACTAAAAATAGAAAGAAATTAATTGGCCAACTAAAAATATATAGAAAAAATTAGCCGGGCATGGTGGCGTATGCCTGTAGTCCCAGCTACTCGGGAGGCTGAGGCAGGAGAATCACCTGAGCTCAGGAGGTTGAGGTTGCTGTGAGCTAGGTTGATGCCACAGCATTTTAGCCCAGGCAACAGAGTGAGACTATGTCTCAAAAAAAAAAAGAAGTGAAAATTGTTGTTGTATGTGTGTGTGTGTATAGACATCTCTGTTTATGTATACATCCCAGCAACACAGAGACTAGATTGAAGTATGAGGTAGCATTTGAGCTCTCAATTATTTATAACTGAAACTTCAAATTTGAATTAGAAATTTCCAGACAAATAATATATAATGTGGGACAAAAGACTGGGTAGGTTTGATACAGATATTACAGATAGAATAAAGCAGTTCTCAAAGTCAACTGATTTCAAAAACAGCTCACTCGTTATTTCCATTGTAAATTCCTCTATTGTGTTATTTTAGAAATCACAATAAACATATCTGTGTAAGAGTCTCACATTAATTATTTCAGTCACATAATTTATTTCTATCTGAATAACAATTTTAATTACTGGCATAAGTTATTTTTTTTATTTTTAACAAATGAGAAAATAAAAAGTCACATTAAAAATCAAGTGTACCATGATGGCATGAGTTAAAAGATGTTTAAACTTCCCATTAATCCAAATATCTATAACAATTCATAACAAAATGACAAACCATGAAAAATTTAATAATTCTTACAGAATACTTTTTTATTTCACTTTCAACAATTTCCTTATAAGAAGAAAATGAAATTTCCTTTTTCTTATAAAAATAAACATAATTCATATTAAAAAATAAAGGATGAGAGGAAAAAGGAGTCTTAAATTACACAGGATTATTCTAAAAATCACTGAGTATCATAAATAGGTATATTAGATTAAATTTTATCATTTCTGAGATTACATATTTTATGTGCCAAATTATAATTTTTATATTTTATGATATAAAAATTCTTTGCTTTTTTCCCTTCTTTATTAAATTTCAAAATATTAAGAGGTACAAATGATTTTGCTACATGGATACCTTATATAATGCTTAAGTCAGGGCTTTTAGTGTGTCCATCACCCACATAGTGTTCATTGTACCTGATAGGTAGGTTTATACCCTTCCCATGCCCCCTTTTTGATTTCCTATGACATGTGCATCTCTTTGTGCCCATGTGTGCACATAAGTTAGCTCCTAATTATTAGAGAATAAATGTGGTGTTTGTTTTTTCATTCCTGAAATACTTTGATTATGATAATGGTCTTTAATTCCATCCAAGTTGCTATAAAAGACATTATTTCCTTCCTTTTTATGTCTGAGTAGTACTCCATGGTATACATACACCACGTTTTCTTAAGCCATTTATGAATTGATGGGCACTGGGGTTGATTTCATGTATTTATGATGTTGAATTGTGTTGCAGTAAACATTGGAGGACAAGCATCTTTTGATAAAATGATTTATTTTCCATTTGGTAAGACATCCATTAGTGGGATTGTTGGGTTGAATGGAAAGTCTACATCTGTTTCCTTAGGAATCTCCATACTGTTTTTCATAAAAGTTGTACTAATTTGCAGTCCCACCAATGTATAAGCAATGTATAAGCATTCTTTTCTCTCTGCACCCTTGCCACTATTTGCTGTTTTTAGACTTTTTAATAAAGGACATTCTGACAGGAGAAAGGTTATATTTCAATGTAATTTTAATTTGATTTGCCTAATTAGTGATGTTGAGCATTTCTTCCTATGTTTGTTGGCCATTTGTCTATCTTCTTTTGAAAAACTTTTGTTCATGTCATTGCCTACTTTTTTATGTTTTTTTTTTTTTTTTTCTGATTTGACTTCTTTATGGATTCTGGATATTAGCCCTATATTGGATGTATAGTTTGCAGATATTTTCTCCTATTCTGCAGGTTGCCTATTTACTCTGTTCATTGTTTCCTTTGCTGCGCAGAAACATTTTAATTTAATAAAGTCCCACTTATTTAATTTTTGTTGTTCCTATAATTATCTTTGAGTTCTTAATCATAAATTCTTTGCTTAGTATTATGTCTAAAATAATTTTTCCTACCTTTTCTGGTTTTTTATTTCAGAATATTAACTAAGGGGTTATAAATGTTTTTCTTATATAGATATCTGGTATAATGTTTGAGTTGGGGCTTTGGGTGTGCCCATCACCAGAATAGTGTTCATGGTACCCTATAACTAAGATTTTATCCCACACCCACCCTCCTGCTTTCCCTCTGTCTTGGGCTCTTGTATCTTTTATATTGCTTTGTGCCTGTGTGTACCCATCTATTACCTCCCACTTATTGGTGAGAACATGTGGTGTTTGGGTTTTCATTTCTGAGATGCTTCACTTTGAGTAATATTCTCCAGTTCACTCCAAGTTACTGCAAATGACAGCATTTCACTTCTTTTTATGGTTGAATAGTACTCCATGGTGTGGAGTCCAACACATTTTCTTTTTTCACTCATGAATTGAAGGGCACTTAGGTTGATTACACATTTTTTCAGTTGTACATTGTGCTGCAATAAAAATTCAAATGCAGGTGACTTTTTGATAAAAGGACTTCATTTTCTTTGGGTAGATACCCAGCAGTGAGATTGCTAGGTTGAATGGTAGGTCTACATTTATTTATTTGAAGAATCTCCATATTGTTTTTCATAGAAGTTGTACTAATTTGTAGTCTCACCAACAGTATATAATCATTCCTTTCTCTCTGCATCCATGCTAGCATCTGTTTTTTTACTTTTTAATAATGGCTATTTCGATACAGGTAAGGTGGTATTTTATCATAGGTTTCATTTGCATTTCCCTGATGATTAGTGATGTTGAGCATTTCTTTCACATGTTTGATGGCCATTTGTCTATCTTCTTTCAAAAAAATTCTGTTCAGATCATTGCCCACTTTTTTTTTTCTTGCTGATCTGTTTGAGTTCTTTGTAGATTCTAGCTATCAGTCCTTTGTTGGATATATAATTTGCAAATATTTTCTCCCATTCTGTAGGTTGTCTATTTACTTGGTTGAATAATGTTTTTGCTGTGCAGACGCTTTTTAATGTAATTAAGTCCTATTTATATATATTTTTATTGCTCTATTTATCTGTGGGGTCTTAATCATGAATTCTTTGCCTAGACCAATGTCTAGAAGAGTTTTGCTTACATTTCCTTCTAGAATTTTTACAGTTTCATGCCTTGAATTTAAGTCTTTCATCCATTTGAATTAATTTTTGTATATGGCAATAGAAAAGGGTCCTCTTTCATTCTTTTGCATGTGGATATCCAACTTTCCCAGCACCACTTATTGAATAGGGCTTCATTTCTATAGTGAATATTGTCATCTGGTTTGTCAAATATCTGTAAGTTGTAGGTAGTTGTTTTTATATCTGTGTTGTCAATTCTATTCCATGGGTCCATGTCTCTACTTTTATACCAGTAAAATGCTGCTTTCATTACTATAGCCTTGTAATATAGTTTGAAGTCTGGTAATATGATACCATATTCTTAATCTCCTACAATTGGATAGGAAATTGTGTAGAAAGAAGTGTTTCACGACCCAAATCCAGGAGGTAGCTTTTTTTCTCTCATATGGTGTGTGTGTGTGTGTGAGAGAGAGAGAGAGAGAGAGAGTGAGAGAGAGAGAGAGAGAGAGAGAGTCAGTTTGAGAGAGAGAAGGGAATGGGACTCATTATGTTTTTGATGTTTTTGTTTACTCCTGGGTCTGGAGTTTTATATCTAATCCCAGTCCCATTTTCCTCTGCATTACTTCAATTAAAGATGGTTGAGATGTCTGGAATTAAGAAAGGAAAATGTATGTTTTCACTACTATGTGATAAAACAAAAAAAATGTATTTAAAAAAACCTTTGGCTACAACTCAATTTACCCCATTCTCTACATCTCCTGAGAACAGCCCACATTTGAAAGTTTGTTACAGAGAGCAACATGGTTAAGAAGAGATGACCATGTATACAATGATCTAGTAAATTTATTTAATATATCTTCATCTGATCTGTTATATAGACCTTTATTTTTGTAATAACATTTGCAGTGATGTAATATAGAGTCTGAAATTTAAAAAAAAAAGTATTAACCATTTTCAAAAATTTAAGATGTTTGACTTAGGATCTCTCCTGACTAAGTTGTCTCTCTATGGCTCTGCTACTTATGAAACAAGTCATTTATCCTCTCTATATGTCAACTTTGCATTTGGAAGATGTGATGATAATGCCTACCTTTCAGGACTAGAAGGGTTAAGTAAGATGATGGATATACAGGCTTAGCTCCATGCCACATACATAATAAGTACAAAGATGATGGAAAAGTAAGTTCCTAGTCATCCAGAATGTTCCAATTATCAGCTAAATAAAGACATATGACATTTACTCATGTTTCCCCAACACTTTTATTTTGACAAATATCAAACATATAGAGAAGTTGAAAGAATACTACAATAAAAATTTACACACTCTTATCTATATTTAGTACCAATACTGTGTCACCTTGGTTTCATTTCTTAACAGAGATGAATGGGTAGATAGGTATATTTTTGACGGAGAGACTGTTTTTGCTGAGCTATTAAAAGTAAGTTGTAGATATATTTCAAGCCTAAATACTTCAACATGCATCTCTTAAGAACCATTGTTTAAGTTCTTAAGGTAAGAATAGAATTATTTTCATGAAGTCAGTAGCTATTATGATTAAGTCTGAGCCAAAGATCAGTGAAAAATAAAAGCTTATCAATCACTTTCCATATGAGTAGAACACTGCACTTTTCAGAAGTTATATACATCCACTATCTCATGGATTCAACCCTAATACCATGATGTATGAGGGGAAAACATGCACTATTGTATTTTCAGTGTTTAGAGGAATAGGGAAAATTAAACCCAAATGGATTAAGTGAATTGCTGGATGTCAAAATCTTTTAAAATGTTAGCTCCATAACTCTGACTTCCAAATTCTCCAACTGAATAAAAAGAAAGATCAAGGACTTCAAGATGGCTGACTAGAAACAAAGTTTGTTGGACCATCCCAGCAGTAGAGTTGAGGGTTGGACTGGGGACAGCAGAGAGTGATGACTTCTCAGAAATGGACCATAAGAACGGATACTAGTGGAGTCTGGGGACACCACCAGGAGGGACTGAGAAGGTGAGAAGACAGTAAAAAAAAAGAAATCGGCACAAACAAAATCTAGGGAGTTCCAGAGCCCAGAAAAAGAATAATGGTTTTCCCCTCCCCGACATAGGTGCCTTAGGCCAGCAATGGGACACAAGGCTCTCATCCCACAGGGGAGTGACACATGGGACCAGAGAGCCAGCATCCCTGTATCTGGATGCCTCCTCCTTTTCACTTCCTACACTGCTGGCATCCCAGGAAGTAATTTTGGTTCAAGCTACCCATAGGCATGTGGCTATACCCACCCAATAGCAAATGCCAAAGCACTTTGTGCTGAATGAGTTGCTCCCAGAAATGGGACTGTATTCCCAACCAAACTTGCCTCAGGCAATGGGAGCACGTTCCTGGCCAAACCTGCCTCAGACAGTGTAGCCATGGTCATGGCTCAGAGGACGAGGGCAGTCCAGTGTCCCCTGAACTCCAGTGGTGCAGGGAGACCACATTCCCTTCCCCCCATCATAGCAGCTGCTAGAGTTCTCTGTGCTGAGTGACCCACTTTCAGTGCTGAGGGCATGATTTCACCCTGAGCTCACAGAGCATTTGGAGTTTGTGATCTTCCTATATACAGGTGTTTGGTGTGTTCAGCTACTAATGGCACAGATGGCAGGGCGGGGAGGGATAGGGGAGAGATTCTGGTTCCAGGGTTTGGCAGCAAGTGAGAGTCCATGTCCATCAGGAGGGTACAAAGGAGCACAGGAGAACAAAGGTCTGTAAGTATGCTCCATGCCCCCTGTCCTGGGAGAACGGCCATATTGAAGTAGGCTGTACAATTGAGACTCAATTTGTATAAGTACTGGTTCCCATGGCAACTGAATGCCTCTGGTGCCACAGGGCAGGCTGAATCAGAACAGCTGCCCCCACCACCACTCACTTTAATAGGGGGTTCAGTTTGATCCAAGAGTTTCTTGAGCTGCCACTATTCATCTGGTGGGAGCATCCCCTTGACCTAGACTTCTGGGGATAGAGAGGCCCACCCACCTCACATCGGGGTCTAGTGGTGGAAAAGCGGTGCACAAGTGTAGATCCCCCTATCCACCAGCATCACATGGAAATGCACACCAGTGGGCCAGACACACAAACTGTGGGTGAGCTTGAGAGCCCATCTTGGGCAGAGAGAGGAAACAGAAGAGGACTGAAAAGAGGAGAAAGTGACTGGGCTTGTGGACAGGGATGGAAACAGCCTGTGTAGAAGTGTCAGCAATTGCATCAGTATACCCTTCGGGTGCAGCCCTCCAAGCTTATAGAGACAGCCCTAAGCGCCATATAAGCGGCTCCCCCTAGTGGCCAGATAAGCAACTTCTGTGCCCCATAGAAGCCCACACACACAGGCACTCCCACTCTAGCTGAAATCTATCTTGCTCTTCTTCCACCTCAGGGGGGAACAGGGTAGAAACAGCCCCTGAGAGCTAAAAGTCCCCTCCTATACTTAGGACATTTGTATACCCCATCTAGGGGACCAGAGCCTTCCATGGGGACAACAGATTACCTTGGTAACTGGCTCCTCCATACAAACTACAATCATTGAGAGTGGGAACAACCCCATAGCTAAACATAGTGTCTTCTATCTCCAGCTGTTAGGGAGCAGTGGATTTGTACCCACAAATACAATCCACCAGCTTGGAGCTTAAACTGGGGATGAAACTCACTACACTCCATTGGGAAGAGGTGAAGACAATAAGTCAGATGTAACCCAAGAGGTTCATCAAACCTGCTAAAACACCCCAAAGACAATTCAGAATCAGTGCTGCTTTCCCCAGCATGGTCAGGGAACAATCCTTACAATCTTTGGCCGTAAGCCAGCCCTAGCACCCCTGGATCTCAATCAACCCCTGGCCACATGAGAAAAAAAATCAGTGAAAGAACTCGGGAAACATGAAAAATCAGAGTGCAAAGTCATCCCCAAAAGAAATCAATAGCTCCTTACCAATGAATATCAACTTAAATGGTTAAAATGATAGATGAAGAATTTTGAATATGGATTGTAAGAACGCTCAATGAAATTCAAGGAAAATAGAAACCCAACACAAGCCACAAAAACAATTCAGGAAATGAAAGAAAAATTATCTAAGGAAATAAAAGGATTAATAAAAACACAAACAGAACTTCTGAAATGAAAAATGCATTCAAGGAATTACAAAACAAAGTGGAAAACCTTAAGAATAGAGGGGCTCACACAGAAGAAAGAATCTCAGAACTTAAAGATAACACCTGTGAGCTAAATAAATCAAAGAGAAAGAACCCAGAAGCAAGAGGCAGGAACAAAACATACAAGAAATATGAGATTATGTACAGAGGCCAAACATAATAATACACATCCCTGAAGGCAAAGAAGAAAATACACAAGGGGTAGAAAATCTATTCAAGGGAATAATCGAGGAAAATTTCTCAGGCCTAGCTAGAAATCTGGATATCCAGGTACAGAAGCACACAGGACTCCTGTGAGATTCAATGTGAAAAGGCAATAACTATGAAGTATAGAAGGAAATAGAACTTGGATGCATATTAATTGACATACACTGGGCTAGTATCTGTTAAGATTAATACTTTTAAAATTCCAATTGAAAAGTATTTCCATCATCACATATGAGAGAAATAAGAGGGAAAGTAGACATTCACCTTTGGAACTGTGAAATGTGTGCACATGCTGTTTTATTAGAATATCATAGCTCAGTGGCAAAATTTAGCCTCAGATATATTGAGAATGTTATTTGAATAAATCAAATTCATAAAAGTGGTCACTTTCTGGAAGTTCTCTTTCACCTTTATGTGCTCCTCTCTCCCTTCCTAACACCATGTGCAGTCTGGTTCCATGCATGGTATTTAACTTTTCCCAGTGATGGTCTAATTGTATTAGTACCATCACTTTATTCTCCAAGGAAATAATTTTATTTGCATAAAATCTCCAATTTGGCAACATGTCTATCATAATGGAAACACTCTTTTCAGTGCCAGGACATGTGGTTGAGATGGCATGGTGGAATGACAGGGAATTGTTTAATAGTGTCTCAAATTATACAATGTAGATGACAATTATAAAAGACTAAGCTCTATTAATATTTAGGATTTTCTGGAGAAAATAGTCTCAGTCCACACTTTTTGTTTTCTATTTCTTTAAGAAGCTTGTAACAAGGATCAGATTAAACAAAATCTAGTGCCTCACTGATGCCCCTGTCCTGTATTTGTTTCCTCCTATATGCTGTCCATGCTCCCCATGTGTTCTTTAGAGTTCTAATCAGCCCCTAGGCTATTTTTCTATACCTTCCACAAAATTTGATCTTCGTTATTATGTGATCTAATTTAAGTCATTTACCTCCTCCTGTACATGTAACTATAGCAACGTTAGTATTATTATAAATACTATTTCATCTAACAGGAGCCATTAATTTCTTATTCCTATACATTTAAAATGTTGAATTCTGGTAAAAAAGAATTATTCCCATTATAGAAATTTCTGGCATCACTGAGTAAATCTGTGTATATAAATGCTTCTTAGATATACTATATAATACAAAGTAGCCACCTCCTCTGCTTACATCTGTCAGCTCTGATTGCTGTCCAGTCTGGCTGAAAAAGAACTGAATAATGTATACTTGAGAGAAATTATATTTAGTTAAGTTCAACCAACCCCTTCTCTCTAATAAGAAAATACAATGAAACGTTATACATTTATATCAAAAGTGACACTGGGAAAGAATTATCTTCCTCAGTCTCTAAAGCATTCACCTGTCAGATCAACATCCTCCAGAGAGAATTCCAGTCTAACTTAAATAGAAGGAAGTCTTTCTTTCTTTCTATTTGCATATTTTCTCCAATATGTTTGCATTTTGGTTTCAATTTTTAATGTGATTAAGATTATAAATATATACGAACACAAGAAATAGACACTTGAGGAAATACGTGACTAAAAGTGGAAAAATCTACATTTTAATCTCAGTTATTTGACTTTCAACGGAATACACTAAATGTTCTAGAATTATTTAAAAATGTTATATAATTTCTATCTTACCTTGCCTGCTTGTAAGTCTAAGTTTACTCTAAATTTCTACCTTCCTTTGAGCAGTAAGGCTTATTCTGTACCTTACACAATATAGCTAAAGACTTAATTCAAGCCCATAAATGCAAAAGATAATAAGGATTTAGTATTTAAATAGGTATTTTATTAATATCACCATATGTTTTTAAATTAACTTTGCTTGGCATTTTCATAAATTTCTTCTCAAATAAAAAAGAAAAATGTCACTCACTTGCAACAACCTGACATGTAGCTAACAGATGGCTGTGGGGGTTTTATTTTAGAGTAAAAAAGCAATGAGAATGAGGCATATCATCTATTATTTTGCCTTGCCCTCTTTATCACTTTCAATATAAACAGAAAAGTGATACATTACAGGAAAATGGTTCCTTTTGTGACATTTCTGATGTGACTATGCAATTTCAACACCAGCGTGGTTCGTTTTTTGAAATGAATGAGACATACTTTAACATTTCACGAATTCCATGTTTTGGAAATGAATCTTACAGAAACTCATTAAACTACATGCATAAACTCTAAATATCAGAAATTATCCTCTTTCAATGATAAAAATATATAAAGAAGTACCCTAAAATGTGAATATGTGGATGATAATGGCTACAGCATAAAGAATTAGACAATACTTCCATGTTCTGCTAAATGTAAAGAAAAAACTGGGTATCTCTTATGCAAAGTTGACATCTGTCTCTGTGGTAGAATTTCAAAGTGTCTGTGAAGATGCCTTTCCAAAATCGTCCCACCCAGACTGCCTCAGTGAAGGCTGGGTTTTCTTTTTTAGTACAAAATAGCAATTGGTATGGCTTATTTTGTACTTAGTGAATAATTATCACAGAGCTAAGTGCTTTTCTTAATTTGCCTCACAACAGTTATCCCTGTTATGGAGATGAGAAACTGAGATATTGGGAGCTTAGGAAACATACTCCACATAACATTTAATAAATTATGCAGATGAAGGTAGAATACAGATCAACCTCAAGCCAAAAATTCTGGGAGTTTATCTCATCTTGCTGTTTTGGAATTTGTGGTAAAAATGTCTCCTTTAAAGAAGTATCACTTATAATGTATTATAGTTTATTACTAGAGAAAAGCCATGGTTATCCAAGAAAATAACAATATTGGTAAAATAACCACCATTGCTTGATAAATATCCACTGAACATGCCTGCCTCTCTCCCCAGGCAGACTCTGTCCACTGTCTTCTCTCTCCTCAGCCACTGACCACAGCACAGCACTGTCCTGCTTTAAACCCACTGTGGGCTGTGCCTGTGGAATATTCTTTTCCTGCTTCTTCAAGCTGTGATATGCATCTTGGCATTGTTGAAACTAGAGAAGTGCCCACAACCCAGATCATTGTTCCAATGTGAACTTACTAATTCTTCCTGTAGGGCCCTTTTAGCTACATCTCCTAGCAAAGACATCTATAGGCCTTGAGATAATCAAATATTTTTGTGTTGTATATACATAATCTTTCCTCCAGAACTGCGGATACCACATTCTGGATTACAAAGTTTCAGTAATAATTGATAGGCTTTACTCAAAACTATTTCTCACCTCCAATGATCAGGCCCTGTTTTCTACATAAACCAGCTCAAAACCCATCTGCCCTGGGTGAAGAGGAATTGGAAATCTAGCCGTGAGCAACCCCACAATCTTGATCCCTGTAGTGGCATCCAAGACACAGGCAAAACACAGGTAATAAACCACTAGTTTATAATACCAATTAACTAAAGTTTTTAATGTCTTATATCTCTGCATGCAATTAAATGATATTCTAGTAGAATTATCATGATATGAAGCTCTGGATGTAAAAAGGCACAATATGTAGCTGATTATTTAAATGTATGATTAGTATGCTTATGAAATAACTTCTTGTGTCTACTTCCCATACATACACAAAACTTAAATTTTAAAATCCCTAGTTTTTTGTGAATAAAATGTTTTTTTAAAATATAAACATTTAGTTAAAAAATGTAAAATATTTCTACACTTTCCTAACTATACTGACACATTTATATTAAGGCCATTTTAAAATTAGGTGCTGCTATTTCAAAAGTAGCATGTTATAACCAATGTTCATTTCACAGTTGAACTAAAGACCAAAAATAAATAACCTATGGCCCATGGCCAGGCACCCACAGGAGAGATGAATAGCTCTGCCATCTGGCATCCCAGTGAATAGCACTGGACTGTCAGACTTTAACTGAGCTTAAAGAGGAACAGCATGACAAAAACAGGAGACCATACTGGGGGAATGGGCATGGGGGAGGTAGGGTGGAAAGGCATATGAAATAACTTTTCTTATTAAATTCTTAAGCAGGAAGTAACCACACACATTATTCATATTCTAAGAACAGGGCTCAGTCTATTTCAGGAGGAAAACATCCCTGATCTAAAATTTTTATACTTGGGTCTGATATTAGTCATCCATGCAAAATGAGAAACACATCAATTCCCTAGACTTCTATTTATTTATTGTTAAATACACAAATGTGTATGCACATGTGCATGCTACCCTGAGGTCTCCTCCAGGTATATTGTTCTCCAGTGATAAATAAAAACCCATTTTCTTGGCAGATATTTCCCTAACATTTTGCATTCCCAATTTGTATTGTCTTTCTCTTGTTTGCTCCAAATCATGTGTCTGCTCTAGTATGCTTATGTCTCATTAAAAGGTGGTATTGGTTACTGGAATAGAAAAACTGCAGTTAAAAATTACTGTAATCCTTGTATAATTTTATTCCATTGAATGTGATGTGGCAAAATCATTAGTTAAATAAGACCATCAGGTGAACAAGCAATGTCATTGCAAATCTAGGCAGATTTAAATTTAGTTCAGTACTAGCAAGCAGTATCGCTCACTGGAAGGACCTTCTAGGTATGTTATATGTTTTATGAATGATAAGTCCTGAGGTAAAAGGCATAATTTAATGCTCAGGAGCTGAGACACATCATAGAGAACTTATTATACAAGTCTTTGTTGCTGGATATGAAGGGGAAAAATGTATTTATGTGAAGATTTAACATTCAGATATAGCTTGTTACTTTCATACCTAAGTCAGCTTAGCTATGGTTATTAGCAGTCTACCTAATCCCATGTCCAGAACGACTGAGGAAGCATTCTTTGCCAAAGGGTTTTAAAATTCACATGGAAATGTTGAATTTAAAAAAAAAAAAGTCAGATTCCTGGAGTTGGAGTTGGTTGGTTGTCTCTTGAAAAGCTATGAATTAGTGAACTCACCATTTCTGAATGTGTTCAAGAGGAAGTTGAATATATGTGCAGTGTTTAGGATAGTGTAGCTTTATCAAATAAGCTTTGAAGAACCTTGCTAATTGGGAGGTTCTATAGTACTACAATGATTTCATTCTATGGAGTAAGATGCTTTCAGTAGATTTATTGTCTTACAGATATTTTCCCTTTTTAGTTTGTATTCTGAGTATACACCAACAAATGCAGAGAAGAAATTTGCAATTAATATTGAGAAATGGAAGACATAAACCTGGATTTTTAAAGTTTTTAATTCTCTGTTAGTGAAATTTAACTAGAAACATTATCTGTGTGAAACATAATTGAGGAGATATTATACGTAAAAGTGTTTTGGATACATATTTAGCATAAGATTTTAGACTTGAAAGCATCTTGGAAGTTCTTCCAGTATCTTCCCCTAATGAGAATCTTTTAATGTAGTCAAGCTTTAGCAATTACATAGTATTTTCGTTTTATTTGTTTTTATTTCTACTCTACACTATTATTAATTTTATATTGATTAAATATATGCATAGGTAAACTATGTTTTTATTATTTTATTTCATGGTTAAACAATTTGAATCAAAAAGAGTGTTGAGACTTGTTTAATTTTCTTCTTAAAGTTTTTTATTCTCCTTTTTATATATAGGTGTTAGCTCCACTGAAATTGGGGATATATATATTTGAAGATATATTATCTGATGTATTATTTTTTCCAATATATCTTTAAATAATTCAGGAAAATTAAATGACTAGTCTATTCCCATTTTAAAAAAAATACTGTCTCCATAATATGCCAAATACACACAGTTCCTGGGCTCCTATTATATTTTATCAGATTATTACTCTCACTCTCTCCCTTTACCAATACAGTGTTGCTTTAATTATTATAAATATTTAAAAATTTAATATGTCATCAGATAAATCCTGTTCTTATTAGCCTAGTGATCTTCCATATAAATTTTAAAATCACATTAAGTTTTTTTTAAATCCCAATCGATGATGTGATTGGATTACTCTGATTTATATATTAATTTAGAAATACTTGGCCTCTTAATGGTATGAACTTTTCCTTTCTATTAGATACCCATGGAGAAATAAAACATATTTTCTCTATTGTGGGGCTTTGATAATATTTCAAAACATTCTCCATAAAGTTCTTTTTAAAAATAGATACATTTTTTGTTTTGTATAATTTTTGTGGATATTCTGAATGTGATGTCACCTTAATGTTCTTTAATTGTTTATAAGTGTTATATATGGATTCTAGTTTTTAATTAAACTTTTGAGACTATTGTAGACTCACATGCAATTGTAAGAAATAGAGATTCTATGTACCCTTTGCTCAGTTTCTCACAGTGGTAACATCTTGCAAAAATGTAGTATAATTCATAAGCAAGAATTGACATCAACATAGTCAAGATAGAGAACATTTTGTTAACCATAAAGATTTCTTATTTTGCATTTTTATAGACATATGTAGTGGGAAACATTGCTTTCCTGTACATACCATCTCCTTAACACTCACCAGCCATCAATTTATTGTCCATTTTTATAATTTTTTCCTTTCAAGAATATTATAAAATGGAATCATATAATATGCTGTATTTCAAGATAGGTATTTTTTCATTCAGCATAATTCTTTAGACATTCTTCTACATTGTTGGATGTATTAATAGTTACATTTTGTTGATGAGTAATATTCTGTGAATGGTATACCACATTTTGCTTAACCATTCACCCATAGAATTTCATCTGAGTTGTCTTCAGTTTCTGACCATTACAAATAAATATAGACATTTATGTGTAGGTTTTCATGTTAACATAAGTTTTTATTTCTTATTTTACAGAAGTATAAACAATTTTTAAATTGTGAAATAACTAATGAGGAAGATCAATAAAGTTTTAGATCTTAAAAAGTATCCAAAATTATAATTGATTCTTCCATGTTTATATCTAATCTATGGCATAAATATAGCAGAGATACATAAGACTAAGAAAAAAATCCAAAATATCTGATATTATTTTTGAAGGGATTTCAAATAATTCCTGAGTTATACTAGTGGTGTAACCTCAAACACCAAACTAAATAAAAAAAGATATTTTTATAAAAGAAGAATAAAGAACAGCATACAAAGAAATGGAGCTGTGTCTTACTGGATTAATAAAAAGAAAAATTGCCACAGAAGAAAGAGCATTCTAGGTTTTTAATATCTAAGGATATTCTCTTTACAGAGGACATAACAAAAAACTCCAAAATGTGATCTCTTTGGTTTGTTTATATGATTCTTCTTGCTAACAATATTTAACTTCAAATTAAACTTCAAGCTTGCTTGGCTTCCTCTGTCTATGTGTACCAGTTCTTCTTTCTAGGATGCTTGTCTTTTTCTTTTTTGTATGTGAATAGGTGGTCACTCACATTTATGTTTTTTCTGATTTTGAGTGATTTCTTTGTATTTATTCCAACTTCTAGTTCATTATATATTTTTCACAAAATCCAGATCTGAATCTGATACATCTATTACCTGTGACTAGATGTACAACATTTCAAAATTATCAGTGTTGTATGACCTCATTTTGTAGATCAACATGCAGTGAAAAGTCCATGTTCTAATGATTTACATGGCTCTCTGTAAGGTATACAGCTGGTCCTATCTTCTTTTATCCCGCACGTATCCCTCCTTTCCCCAGTCTAAAATGCAGTGCCAAGATTCCATTGTGCCCATTTTACAAAAAAAAAACAAAAAAAACTTTCTCTTTTACAAATGAATATTGATGTCCATCAGCATAAAATGATTAGAAAATGACAAAAGTCCTTTTATTATTCACATTTGATTGGTGGTACATCTGATGTGTGTCTAAATATTAGTGTATATATTTTTGTATATTTCTACTTTATTTTGCTTTATTTGTATATTTTTACAACTGTTTGGTAAAGTAGAGCCTGCTAATTTTCCATTAATATGTATTTTGTAATACTCTTCCTGAAGTGAGCAAGTACTAAATATTATTTTCTTTTAGATTTATTGTAAGCATATGACATTACTCAGGCTTTCTTTTACATGAAAGCAGTATAAGAACACATCAAAATAAATGTTATTTTTAATAAATGTAAATTATTTACAAGAATCAAGGCAAAAAGAAAAATATTCTACAAAAATGGATAACATCATTAAGATCTAAGTCTTTTCTTTGCATTAAATAAAACTAGAATACCCCATGACAAAGAAATGGGAAGGAGAAAAACTCAGAAATAGGCTGCATGGCAGGCTGAGCAAAGACCCAGTAACACCTATTGTTTCTGTATTTTCCCCTCTGACATTTTTATCAATATTTTAAGAGGTTCATTTAACTCTCTGTTCACAAAATAGAAAACCCAAATAGACACCAGAGAGACATTTGGTAAAGCAAATCAAGATAGGGGTAAACATTTATTTATTTGATGGTCTGCCAGTCATTCAGCAGTATGGTATTAAATACCCCAGATTTTACAAAGCACGGTAGTAGAATAAAAAACTGGAGTTTCTTTTCACACAAACTTATTTATTTGTATTTTTTTATATTTCAAATTATTGATACATTCAAAGAGTAATTTTAATCTCTATAATTTTTCATGGTGTGATATTTTTTGAAACATTCACCCACATGAAGACCTGGTTTACATTCACATGTTTCGCAAATACAAATTGTCTCTCTTCTTCCTCCTTTAATTTTTCTGTTAGAACAAACAACACAATCTTTGTGTTTTTTTGTTAGGGTGAGGTTGATTATATGGAGCTTTCCATCTAAACGTTGCTCTAAGTTAGTGGATAATAATCTACCCCTGGAATTTAGTGTAACATCTCTGAATTTACATTTTACTTGTCCTTTCATGCCAATGAAAACAAAAAAAAAAAAAGGTACTGGAAAAATAGACAAAAATCCCCCTTCCCCCCTCAGTGAAACTACATGTGGAGTGTGGCTCATACAAGCTGCTACCGATGCTAACCCTGTCGAGTCACATTTGACATCCGAGTGCAAAGGGTTAAATACCTGCTAGGTACATAACAGTATGCTATGCCCTGGAAATGGTGTATTACATGGGTCTTGACCTTTTCCCTCAAGGAATCTGCAATGTAGATTTTTTGTTTGGCATAGTCTTTTCAAGTGTTATAAAACAAAAAAGATTAAGTAACAGTATGAAATAATATCAGAAATGATACATGGTATATAATAAATTCATGTAGATGGAATGGAACAAGTACTTAATAAATGTTACCTATTAAGAAAACATACAAGATTATAAATATTGAAAGAGGGGAAAAATCACCATTGGCTAGAATGATTAAGAAGGATACTCTGGAAAGGTAGAGTATGTGTCGAACCTGGAAAACGAATTTACAGGTTGAATATTCCTTCTCCAAAATGTTTGGGAACAGAAGCATTTCAGATTTTAGTATGTTTATTTTTTTTAATTTTGGAATATTTGTAAATACATAATGAGATATCTTAGGGATTGGACCCAAGTACAAACAAAAAATTCACTTGTTTTATATACACCTTATACATAGCCTGAATATAACTTTATACAACAGTTTTAATAATTTTGTGCATAAAACAAAGTTTTCACTGAGTCTTTACTATAACTCATCACATGAGGCATCTTGTTTGCACTTAAAAAGTTTTAGATTTTGGAACATTTTGGATTTTCAGATTAGAGATGTTCAATCTTTGATTTGGGTAGGTGAGGAGTATGAAGTGTGTGTGTGGCAGTGTGTATATACCGTTGTCCAGCATGAGTGCCAGAATTGCATTGTGAAAAAAGACATGGAGACTAGTTTGATTTATTCATAGAATTATTGGGAGTATTCATATAGAAAAATAGGAAAAAGGCAGTTGTTTCTACAGTTGAGAGGGACTCGGAGACCATCTGCATAAATAAATCATTTTCCAAAGTTTTTATTTATGCTCCCCCCGCCCCAGGTTCTTCATATGTATAACAAGTATAAACGTGTAATCTATAACATATTTTGTTGCCTCTTATTGTATAAAGCTGTAATTGCATTCTAGAGGAATTTAATAACACAGTACATAGTTGGTGCTCATCTTAGGGGTTGTAAGTACTAAGTCATTGGAAATCTGTCTTGAAGACACAGCCCAGCCTTAAAAATCATTTTTATTCACAAGATTAAAATACATACTACAACACACACTTTTCCCCCCTAATTTTGCCTCTGGGAAAAAATTCTAATAATTTTCTAGTTAACAAATCAAATAAAAGACAATGACTAACTCTTAATGGTTTTTTAAATGATTGCCCACAACTCTAATGAGTAATCATAAAATTTGCTGCAATGGCATTCATAAAATTAATTATGGATTTTGAAGAAAAAATATATATGATGTCACTGTGAAGAAAAAAAGAGATAGCAGTGCTAGGCTAATGATGGGGAATTGTACACATTTTGTATAATTACACTTGAATGCAGCTCACAAGCATTTATCTTTTACATTTATTGGCTCTATTTTAACTTTCTAAAGCACCATTCTCAACATATTTTATTGAATGTGGTTACTATAAAAACTCCATTCCAACTAATACAGGTGAGAAAATCAGCTCTCATTAAACTGAAGGGACTTACCTGAGGACACAAAATTAATCAGTGGGAAAAAAAGACCACCCATGTGGTGGTTTTATTTCTATCAACATTTTTGAAATTCTATTTTTATGTGTATGATAATAGGATTCCCATGTTGGGGACATGGAGAATAGTCAAATTAAAAAATATATACCATCCTTGTATAGCCATCTAATCTTTGACAAGCAGACAAAAACATAAACTGGGGAAAAGAATCCTTATTCAATAAATGGTGCTAGGAAAACTGGATAGCCACATGTAGAAGACTGAAACAGGATCCACACCTTTCACCTCTCACAAAAATCAACTCACGCTGGGTAAACAGACTTGAACCTTAGATGTGAAACTATTAGAATTCTAGAGGAAAATGTTGGAAATACTCTTCCAGACATTGGCCTAGGTAAAGAATCTATGAAGAAGACCCCAAAGATGATCACAGCAGCAACAAAAATAAATAAATGGGACCTGATCAAATTTAAAAGCTTCTGCACAGCCAAAGAAACTATCATGAGAGAAAACAGACAACCTACAGAATGGGAGAAAATATTTACATGCTACTCATCCAATAAAGGGCTGATAACTAGAATCTATTTAGAACTCAGGAAACTATCAGCAAGAAAAAAATCAAACAACCCTATCAAAAAGTGGGCAAAGGACATGAACAGAAACTTTCTAAAAGAAGACAGAACAATGGCCAACAAACATATGAAAAAATGCTCAACATCTCTAATTATCACGGAAATGCAAATCAAAGCCACAATGAGATATCACTTATCTCCAGTGAGAATGGCCCTTATTAACAAGTCCAAAAAAAAAACACAACAAATGTTGGAGTGGATGTGGAGAGATATTAACACTCCTACATTGCTGGTGGGACTGCAAACTAGTTCAGCCTCTGTGGAAAGCAATACGGAGATACCTTAAAGTGATACAAGTCGATCTACCATTTGACCCAGCAATCCCATTACTGGGCATCTACCCAAAAGAACAAAAGTCACTCTATGAAAAAGATACTTGCACTTGAATGTTTATAACAGCACAATTCACAATTGAAAAGAAGTGGAAACAACCTAAGTGCCCATCAATACATAAGTGCATTAATAAAATGTGGTATATGTGTACCATGGAGTACTATTCAGCTATAAGAAACAACGATGATACAGCACCTCTTGTATTTTCCTGGCTAGAGCTGAAACCCATTCTATTAATTAAAGTATTCCAAGAATGGAAAAACAAGCACCACATGTACTCACCAACAAATTGGTATTAACTGATCAACACCTCAGTGGACATATAGGAATAACATTTATCAGGTGTTGGGCGGGGTGGGAGGGGATGGGTATATACATACATAATGAATGCGATTCACACCAAGTGGGGGATGGACATACTTAAAGCTCCTACTCGAGGGGAGAGGGGGGACAAGGGCAATATATGTAACCTTAACATTTGTACACCCACATTATGCTTGGAAAAAAATAAAAAGAAAAGAAAAAATATATATACATGGCATTATTTCACCATGTAACATTTTGGTAAGCATTTGTTGCCCATCAATATAATGCTATAGATGATCAAATATGAATGTTATCACTTAGTAAACATTGATAAACATATACATTACTATAAATAACTTTTTAAGATAGTGCTATCAACCATACATCTAAATTACAGTTCATAAGCTCAGAAGATGCATTTCTAACACAGTCATGTAGATCATGTATGTTGGGCAGTCTGGCCCTGCTCTAGCTATAGTCAAAGATCTACGGCATTGCCAGTGTTCAGATTATTTAACTTCAAATGCTCTTGAACCTTCTCAAATGAAATTTTCTTCCTTAATTACCAAATTCATTTCCTCAAAATGTTGTCACTCATGCACAAACAAGAAAAGTTGGCAAAGTTAGTTCTGTATCATCTGAATGTGGAATGACAATCTCCATGAATCTACCTCCAAACAACAAGCAATTTCTCTATCTGTAGCTTGTGTTGATTCTAGATATATTTCATCAAAATGTCTCCTTAGTAGTGTTATGAAGTAGTTTTCTTTTCCTGTTGGAAAGCAGGATAAGTAGATACTTATTTCTAGCTTTCTTCAAAGATCATCAAAGGGAAAAGGAATATCTTGAGAATTTAAAATGCTTCTTCTGAAGTCATCATTTTTGCTCAGTTGCCTTCTCTAATATGTAACTCTTCTATAAGGAAAATGTATGAGACTCAGAGATGTACAAGAGTCACAAACAATAGGTGAGGAGAAAGGTTATTTTTTTTATTTTTGTTCTTGTTTTTCTTTAAGACAAAATAACAACTTTTGTACAGAATCCTGGAAATAATCGGTTAATATATTGCTCACAGTCTTTTTTGTGTCCAAGACCCATAAAATTTTGTTGAGATCTCTTTAAACAGTCTTTTCTATTTTGATGCTAATTTATTTTAAACCATAGATCTTTACTGGATTTTCTTGGAACTAATAATCACAAAATAATTTTGATAAATACAGAGATGCAAATAATTTAAAAAAAATTCTTCAGGATGCCCCTGTTGTATAAGTTAGAAATGCCTAAATCCAGATATAGGAAAGGCTTTTTTGATTTTTAAAAAAATTGACAAAAATCTAGATGAAAAGTAAAGCTGATTCTACTATTAAGGCTTTGATTTAATAAAGGATCGCACTTACAGTGAAGAAATCTCAATGGATTTTCCTTGAAAACGATTTCTATGAATGGGACCAGGCAGTACCCATGCACCAGAACATAATAATTGGGGTCACATAATATGAGGAAATTGTGTGATAAATAATTACAAAAGGAATTCCTGAGCTTTAATATGAAACTATAAATCATTAAAAACAAGATTTAGTGGGATGTCTACTATATTATTTGGCCAAAGACAGCTTTTTCTTAGTCATAGGACTTGGATTATCTAAATCACATTTTAAAACAATCTACTGAAGAAATAATATAGAATACTGTACTTCTGAAGACTTCTTTCCAGTTTTAAATCTACCATTTTCTAACTTTATGAATAAGATTGTTCACATTGTCTTCAGTTTGACTCTATGAACTTCAGACATTAAGAAACTCATTACTGAACACTATGTGGCAGGTGCTGTGACAGATATTAGGAGACATGGAAAAATAAAATACTAAGAATTTTATAATAGGGAGAAAGTTATAACTGAATATAATAAAATGATACTTTTGTTAGAATTAGTAAAAATTCATTTATTGAGGTCTATTAACCCAAATTTCATACTTTATCACAAAACGCATGACACATAGATTTGATTATCTATGCTCTATAGATTGAGATAGCTATATAGAACCAGGTGACTAATACAGAAAAATTTCACAGTTGGAAAGTGGTATGTATTCAAGTGCAGTTGTCTCCAAACAAGTCAGTTTTCTTAGCCATGTATACTTCCCCAGAGGATGTATACAGAGTATAAACTAGTTCAACTTAAGTGATTCAAGAAGATTTCACAATGTAACATTAGTTATGAATGTTTAAAGCTGTTTAAGGGATGGTAGAAGGTATTCAGACCAAAGAAATAAAAATTCAAAAGGCAAAAAATTATGAAAATAATGACATAATCAGGTAAATTACTAGTTTAGTGTGTTTTTAGCATAGGATTCTTAACAGGAATAAAGGAGAAGAATTTTTTTAAAAAAACAGGTAGCAATTCTCATAGGGTATGTCAAAGGTTATGAATTTTACTTAACAAGCAAGGAAGCTACAGCAAAAATAGTAAATGATTTGGTAAGTAATACCTCCTAATCTGGGTTTCCAGAAGATAATTTGATGAACAGATTAGAATTATAAAGCATTAAGGAGATTATTTCAGTAACAGAGGAATTAGAAGTCATGATATTAATACTTTCAAGGTGATATTAACAGTGGAACCTAAGAGCAACCAAATGTTGGTTGCTCCAGTTCATATCAGATTTTTCAGCTACTATCCCAGGAGAAATACTATAGTTCAGTTAATGAGAACTATTGGCCCAGGGTACCATTGCATCCAGACTAGGTACCTGAGACAATTCCTTAGCTTATGGCTTTGATTTTAGTCTTTCTCCATGCCTTTCTAATCTGTCCTTATTTTGCCCAACACATCTTTTTATCCACCTAAGGAAATAGGTGGTTTCTTTAATCAAGTAAAAATTCCTGTAGTTACCTTGTGTATCTAGCTCTATGGCTAAATCCTATTTTCTTCCAGGAAGGCATATTGCAGCATACAGAAAATACTTTTATTCCCTCACTTTGCATGTATCCATGCTTACTGCACACTCAGTATTGTCTTTTCCCTGCTATTCATACATCTACTCTCATTTAGGCTGGAGCAGCAGTCTCATAAATTCCACGAAATCACTTCTTCCTAATCCCATGTGTTAGTCTTCTGATACTGAAGTTCCATTGTATAGTATTTAGAAGTTATCATAATTTAACACTGAAAAATTCCATGTACACTTGTTATAATGCAGACCAACTAAAATGAAACCATAAATTTTCTTCCAGCTCTAAAATTAATTTGTTTGCAACACTGTCAGTAGGTGGAGAGAAAATGGCTTAGCATGGAATATACAATTTAAAAGATCTTTTAAAACATTAGTCCTTAGGCTTTTGGTATACAGCAGCTTTTGGTTCACGTGGTTTTGGCTTTGCAGAACAGTTTGGAATTTACACAGCATTCTGACTTTCCTTAGCTGTTTCCTTTGAGCAGAGAAAATGGAACTTACCCCAGGGCTAGGGATTGCAGAGGAACATCTTTGGTTGGAGCTCAACAATAATCAGCTTTGACTTCTACCCATTCTCTGGAAAGTGGTATAAACAAGCAATCAGGATGCCACAGAGGGTTAGGAGTAGAAACTAAAGGAATCCACAGATAAATGGAAATGTTTTCTTATATATGCTTAATATCTTCATAGATAACCTATGCTAAAAATGTGGATGGTTAATATCACCTTTACTTGTGGACAAAGGAAATGATGGTCATGGTTTACACCACGTTGACACCTTCCAGAGAGAGCTCAAGACTGAAATTGCAAATATTTGTTCAGGTATATAAAGGTAACATTTTAACACGAACACATTAAAGGAGATAGGGCTTGGTAGAAAGGAAAGCCTAAAACAATAGAAGATATACTACTGATACACACACACACACACAAAATGCCAATGTGCAGAATAGATATGGGTCTAAGGCCATCAGGAGTGATGTGGGTGTTCACACCCACTGCCAGGAAGGCAGGCTGATATACCACAGGCAGGACGTGCTTGGTGGCTGTTGACACAATCACCTCCTACCCATCTCTAATTTGGTGCTGAAGTTCCTGCAAAGCTTGAGATTGCTGTTTACATTTCACTTTCATTTTCTGCACCCTCTTGTATGATTCTTAATTCACATTGCCTGCTCATCTATAAGGAACTCAGTCTCTAACATTGTCCTGACTTTTTTGTTGTTGGGGGACTCACCTGGTCCTCGTGTATGTGTATTTTTGTGAGTGTCTGTGTGTGTGTATCTTTTTTTATTTTTTTGGCCAAAATCATAATACATTTTTGTCATGGCCATTTATCTAGGGTATAATGAAAAGGAGAACCAAAACAAAAGATGCTAAAAGTACAGAAAATGTTAATAATAATGCAGCTGCTAAAATATAGTTGATTCTGGTTGTTTGTAGTAGTTACACTGTAAAAAGTCACCATAACCACTGAATTATCAAAAGCTGAAGCATTATTCCTAGTGGAAATACAGAGTTAGATTCCTCTGAACCTCTGGTCACAACGTTTTCATTGACCAATCAGTACTTAATCTTGTTTTATATGTGTTCCTATTTAAAGAAACTTTGTTTAATATATATTTTCGATTTATTAACATTGAGCTCATAGATAACAGCACTGTACCTTATGCCTAAATATAGCTTCTCTAACACGCACATTTTCTGTTAGGCATATCACAGCCTTCTTGTACTAGAAACACTATATAGCACTTCAGCAGTACATTTGAGGGCCAAATTAAACAAAAAAACCACCAACAACACAAGAATGTGAAAACCATGAGGCTAAATAGACCACAATAAAGAAAACTCATTTACATTACAAGAGCTGAAATAAGAAGGCTGAGTGTTGCCTTTTTGACAACACTGAGAACATGTATATTAGATGACTCAAATTGTTGGCACTCCGTGCATGCCCACAAATGATGAAAGTGCTAGAAGAATTGATTTGGGAGGTATAAATAAATTTTAGTGAGTAGAAAAATTCAGAAATATAGAATCCATGAATAATGAGGATCAACTGTATTTGGAAGAAGTCAAAAGTTTCATCTTGTCGTATTTGGAGTTCCAGGAGTTCTTTTGGACATTTGTAATTGTGAGACAATTTCCATAGTAACAGAAGAGAGTAAAAGAGAAAAGTGTCGGGGTCAGTTGTCATACCAAAGATCATTGATGATGTACCAAATTATCAAGGGAGGTTACTTGGAGGAAAAGAGCAAAATTTAGAAAAGCAGAACAAGTTGTACCAAGAAATGAAAGCACTTATCAATCAAGCATCCTGATTACCCTCTTAAAAAGATGGTATAATATTTTAGACCCTGAGGCTAACCTGTATTAATAGACACTGGTCAGAACTGGTATGTAAAACAAGCCATGTAAATTTACTGGGCTTTTATAACTATGATCTGCCATCATCACATTTCCCCTACTACCGTCAGCTGGATCCATTGACGTTTCTCATTTTCAATATGTTTTCTATGACATTTTTGAATGTAGTACAAAACTTCAAAGGAGTTTATCCACTCTTAGACCATTAAGTTCAAATGTGATGGTGGGGCTTAATGTTAAATATGCCCAGAAATAGTTACCCTAGGACTAAAACCAAAAGTTCCTTTAAGCTTGGTGATTTCTTTAAACTGATACGAGGTTACCTACGTCAGAGTTCCAGATCATGAATCTCAAAACTTGAATTTCTGGTTATTCTCCCGATTCTGAGAACTGTTCTCAGCTATTTCATGTCTCATTCTTTCTGTGTGCATAGAGTCCCATGGCTGGTGTTACATTACCCAATTATAGAATTTGTAGCATATATTACGCTTTTGCCAATATATCTGAAATTGCTAGCCCCACCCCAAAATTCTTCACTATCATATTATGCTCACCAGGTGACTTTTAATTACTTTATCTAAAATCCTAAGTTCTTAGTCTTACATACTCTGATTGAAGACACAACTTTCGAACACCAAATTTAGGCCTTCAAACTAAACCTGTGCTTTCACCCCAAGTGACCACCACAAGTCTTATAGTACCTGTCTCCTGAATTCGATGAATTTATGCCAGCCTTTTGTCTCCATAAAGAAATTCTAAGTTAGAAACAATTCAATAGAATATGTATAAAACTTTTGAACTTTATAGTGTAGTTCCAAATAATAAAAATCTACATATGCTGACTTTGCATCTATGGGACCAATCATAGTTATATATCATATTAGTTTGGTGATGGTTGGACATTTTTTAGACTTTAGTAATCTTTATTCCCCCCATGCCTCCTATAATCATCTCTTTATGGTACTGCTCTTCATACTTGCTTATCTCATTGTCCTTTCTTTTTGTTTTTTTGTTTTTTTTGTCCTAGTGATCTAAGATACTCTTTCATCTCCGACTTTCTGATCATTTATTTTCCTTTCACAGCATGGATGCTGACCAAGCCATGTTTCATAATCCCCCCGATGAGCTAAATATTACCATGCAGCTTTGCTTTTGCTTGCCTCTTCAACTATTTATTACCTCTCTCAAAGCCGTTTTCTATAACCACACTGCATCCATTTCCAACAGCACTGCACTAAAAATGTGCATTCCACCAGTTATCAGGGTTTTGCTAGCAGCATCCCATTCCTATGGATACTTGAGATCCAATATATAGAAACAATGCCTTCCTAATGAAGAGTTTGCTTACTCTAATTAGCACTCTTTTCTGTCAGATCAAATATTGTATTCGTAAGACCAACAGTGCATCAGTTCCTCCACTCCTTGATTGCTACACTTTATTTAGCACTTTATCCTTAATTTCTCACCACTTGCCCAAATTCTTTGCATTTCTCAAAAATCATACAGCAAGTGCAAGCACTTGCTTAACACATTCTGTAAATAGTTGGTACTTTGTTATTGTGGAGTAAACTTTTCAGATTATTTACTGAAAAATACTTATTGTAACCTCATGCTGTCTTCAATTTCAGACCATCACCAACACTAATCCTTCTTTTTTTTTTTTTTTGGTCCTGATCCTGCCATAGTAAAATAGGCAGCCTGATTGAGAGTAAAAAATATCGCTTAAGGACTGGTCCTATTTTCCTCAATTATCTCCTCTGGAACTGACAAAATTAGAAGAGTTTTTATTAGCTCATTGCAAGCTGGATGGTCCATGACTCTAGAAGCCTTCCTTACAGATTCTGAAGCATGTCAGAACAAAAGTGTTACATGCTAAGATTATCCAGAGTTTAACCAAGACCAAATACAAGTACACATTGATGTCCTATAAACCATCAAGCACTGCATAGAAAAAATGTTTCAGCAGCTTCACAAAATGGCCATTATTAAATATTATCAGTTTTTACATATTAGAAAACTTGTACTCAGGTTATAGAATATAATGGTCAAACAAATAAGCCCTACTTGGTCTGTCTGAATTCAAACCTCATGTTTTTCAGATCCCTAATATTTCTATGCCTGTATTCAGGCTCGATGAGCAAAACCCTGAAGAATTATACATTATTGATGATCAGTCTTAAATTATTACTCAAATCCATTCAACATAATCTCTCTGGAATGATAGTACTTACATGGCTACTACACATAAATTCCTAAACACACAAATGTTTCATTTAGAAAAACTGCCATGATAAAATTAAAATAACATATCCTTATATAATATATAACATTGCTATGTTAATGTTAATAATGTAACTTATTGGTCTTATAGGCTTGCCATAAATTAATACTCCTTTTTTCTTTCTTATTTTAGACTACTCTCTTCTCCATCTTTTTAATCAGTTTAAGTTTCTCAATATTGCAGGCTGTCCCTCTAGACATGGTGACAGCTAACTTATAAGTTGAAGACATGCTAAGAGCTTACAGCTGTTAAGAGATTGTCTTCTATACTTTATCAGGACCTTGGAGATATCCAGTATTTTGAGTCAAGTTTTGTAAAGCCTACCAAACATCTCAATAGGATATCTTGTAAGCATTTCCATTCATTCTGATTTACATACCAAACATTTCTGGGTGTCTGTATGTGACAGATGCAGTGCTGACATATGTATAGTCACATTAAACCCATTAACGTCAAGCCTCATCTGCCAAGGTCATTCTGTTTCGTCAATTTTCTCTCACTTAACAGTGACTGGTGAGTGATGTCTTAAAAATGAAAAGCATCATCAGAACTATGACAAACTCTTCTTTCTCTAGATCCATTCAAAATCTCTTTTCACTCTTCTGACACTGAAATTATTAATTTGTTTGGTCTCACCAGAGACAATATGAGCTCCTACAGGCTAGAAATATCTTCTTTGTGTTTAGTGTTGTATATGACAACAACGGATGCTCAACCTAACTGTTGAACTACATGAAAAATTTTGTATTCCCAAACTTGATGTAATACATAAACTGATCATCAGTTATAGAAGCCATAGCAACCATCTCTGTTTCCTTTCTTCTTCATTTCTTTCACTGCAAGTTTTTCAAACTCATTTTTAAAAATGAAGGTATGATTGGGAAGGTTCAAAGACTGCTAGTTTCCAACTGGTTAGCCACCCATTGTAGTAATTCCCCAGTAGAAAAAAATGTATTTGCTAGTCTCCCATGCAGTTATGAGTCTTGATGTGACTAGCTACGCCATGAAATGTAAGCAAAGTTATTTTAGGATAGTTCCTTGAAAGATTGTTCATGTTTTTCACCTTTAGAGCTCTGGCAGCAATAATGAATAATGAGGCATCTTAGAGAGTAGAAGTTACTATTAAGCTAAAAGAAGCCTGATTCCTTGATAGTCTTCAGTTGCTCTGTTAGTTTTGGCCTACATGAAAGAAATACCTTATTTAAACCATTATTAAATTGTATTTACTCTCAAATGCAGCTGTATCTAATCCCAACTGTGTAGGTACAATGATTCAAAATTAACCAATAGTCTTGTAATAGAAATTGTTAACAATAGCATGTAAGAGAATCTTTTAAGAATAAATAAGGAATGCATGCGACTACTGACTGTTTTGTAAATACATATAACAAATGCATTGGGCTGTTGTTTGACATGTACAGATAGAATAATGTGGGAGCACAGTTAAACAAATAGCTCGAATTTTGATTTGTGTATATATATATATATATATATATATATAAATATAGTTGTTTGAAGATGCTCCCTCACAACCTAATTAGACTCACAAAGTAACAATGCACCAAACCAGTGTGAGCTGATAGAATGCTAACTACCAAAAAGAATCTTGATATCATCAAACTAATAAGTTATTGTAGGTTTTATAAGATTATCTTTGTAGACCTTGGTACATCATCAATCCAACTAAATTGATCTTGTGAAGACTCATGGAAGAAGCATGTTTCCTATTTGTTAAATATCAATAATCTAAGAAGATTATGAATATTTTTATGGTCTTCTAAAAATCTTAGATTATGAATATGAAGATATGTGGAGATACTAGTACATAGCTATCATTAGTGGATATTTTTAAGGCCAAAATTAAAGTTAAAAAGTAGACAATACCAATTGCTGTTTGCTATGTAGACAAATAAGAATTCAAACATTTTACTTGGGAATGCAAAATGGTACAGCCATTCCATAAAAGAGTTTTAACATTTTTAAAAAATTGAGTATATACTTTAGAAGCAACACTGAAATTCTGATCCTAAGTATTTACTGAAGATGAATTAAAACTTGTATCTACAAAAACAAAAAGCCACTTCTAACATGAATATGTATACAAATATTAGATTAATCTCTAAAACTTGAAACAACTCAAATTCTTTTCAACATTTGAAAAATGTATTAAAAAACCTGAGGTGCATCCATAAAATGGAATGCTACTAAACAACAAAAAAAGGGAATGTAGTATTGATTATTGCAACAGCATAGATAAATCTCAAATGTCTTAAGCTAAGGGAAAGAAACTAGACTCAAAAGACACATTTATTTGACTTGAAAAAGAAAACTCTTAGGAAAAATTAGTGGTATCATGGAGTTGGGGTAAGGCAAGTCTTGATTAAAAAGGGGAATGAGAAAAATTGAGGGATTAATGGAAATGTTTCATATGTTGATTATGGTGATAGGTATGTGACTTTGTCAAAATTCAGAACTACATATTTTAAGTATAAATATTACTGTATATAAATTATAACAAATGTGACTCAATAAAATAGATATAAAGTATAGGAGTCAGCCAGTATTCTTGAATGGACAGGAACTATGAGAATGAAACTTTTGGAAGCACTGTTTCTGCCACAGTAAAACTATAATTACCTTGGTTTCATGAATTTAAATAGAAATCTAAAATCAATGAGATATGTATCTGTCAGAATAAGTTAGATACATAATAAAAAATTAGAAGACAGAAAATTTAAAAGAGCATGCGTTAATAAAAAAGATATTCCTAATATCTTAGGAATATCTAGATATAGGAATATCTAGATATCTAGAAATAGAGCCAAAAACTTGTCCTTTAATAAGATTATTAAAATTGATAGATATGATTTTGATGTATTATAAAAGAATTATCCAATATGAAGAATGAAAATCATATATATGAAGACATTATAAATAAAATATAATTATTTTGAGTAACTTCATGTCAATATTTGAAATTTTAAATATGAAAAATTTATAGAAAATAAAAGCTTTTAATAATTGACTCAGGCAGAATTTGAAAACCTAAGTTTTGATGGCATCATTACCAAGTTGTCTTTAACATTCATATAAAAATGAATTCAGTATCTTCCATTCTCTCTCCAGTGATTACAAAGGAATATATGCTTTACAACTCATTTTATGAAGCCAGAAAATGCTATAAAAATACTTTTTCTCAAAAAAGACAGTAGAAGAAAGGAAAATATCTGTCTAATCTTACTTATTAACATAGCTGAAAAATTCTTAAGCAAAATATTAACCCTAACTATGTAATAAATTATAAATATTGGTTCACCATAGTTTGATTCATCATTAAAAGATCACTCAATGTAATCTATTTGAAAAGATCAAGCTATATATAACATATGATTTTAAATTAAGTGGAAAAAATATCTATTGATAAAACTCAATATAATTTTGAGACTAAAAACAAACATTTTGAAACTTGTAATTAGGAGATATCATTTATGTAATAAAGATATCATTATGTAAATTTCACAAGAAATTTACAAGCATCATAATAGTGAGATATTGAAAGATTCCATTAACATCAGTAAAAAACAGGGATACATCTATCACTAATCCCATGTAACTTTTTTAGCAGTTGTAACTCATCAGGTAAGCCAATTAGATAAATAAATATCAAAAAAGTGGAATTTTAGAAAAAGAATAAATAAAACAATGATTATTCAAAATAGATATAGTTATATATAAGAAAAAATAGAAATGGCCAATATCCATGAGAAGGTTTCAAGCTCATTACTAACTGAGGAAATGCTAATTAAATCAGTGGGTCCCTTTTTTCTTTTCTCCCTTTCTCCATCTTTTCCTTGTTCTTTGCCTCTGTTCCTGAGTAATTTAATCCAAATCATTAGGTGAGCCCAAGCAAGGTATGCATCCATGTGTGACAAATATCACCTTAATCAAGTCACCAGTGTTATCATCAGATAATAGGAAAATCAAAATTGTATACCACACAATAGGATGCAATGGGAAGAGCATAGCAACACCTCTGGTATGTTTTTTCCAAAAAATGTATTATCTGAATCTAATCATAAGATGACATCAAATAAACTCAAACTGAGAGAAATCCTGAAAAATAACTTGCCAGTTAACTTCAAAAGGATCAGTATCATAAAAGTCAAATAAAGATGAGTAATTGCTTCAAACTAAAGGGATCTAAATAAACACAACAACTACATGTAACTTTTGATCCTGGATTGGATCTTTTTACTGAAGGACATTATTCTGATAACTGGTAAAATGTGTATATAGTCTATAGATTATTTGGCAGTAATATACCAGTATTAATATCTTCATTTGGATGGTTGTGTTATGGTTATATAGGAGAATATCTTTGATTATAGAAAAAATAAACTAAAGCACTTAGGGATACTGTGATATCATGTCAGCAACATACTTTTCAATTGTTCAGAGCTAAAAAGATCTTTGTACTGTCTCACAACTTTTCTAGGAGTTTGAAAACATTTTAAATCATTATTTTTTAAATTTATTATTTTTTTAAATATTAGGGGTACATGGTGTTTTGGTACAGGCATATGATGTGGTAATCATCAAGTCATGGTAATTGGAATATCCATCATCTCAAATATTTATCATTTACGTGTGTTAGGAACATTCCAATTCCACTCTTTTAGTTATTTTATAAAGTATACAGTAACTTATTGTTGACTATAGTCATCCTGTTGTGCTATCAAATATCAGATCTTGTTCACTCTATATTACTATATTTTTATACCCATTAATCACCTGAAACTTATCTCCCCCCTCCTTGCTACTCATCCTAGTTTCTGGTAACCATCATTCTTATCTCTGTCTCCATGAGATCAACTTGTTTTAATTTTTCTACTTCTAGGAAGAATATCATTGGCATTTTTGATAGGGATTGCATTGAATCTTTAGATTGCTTTGGGTATTATGGACATTTTAACAATATTCTTTCAATCTGTGAGCATGGAATATCTTTCTATTCTTTTGTGTGTCCTCTTCAATTTCTTTAATCAATGATTTATAGTTTTCACTGTATAGATCTTTTGCTTCTTTGGGTAAATTTATTAGGGGTTTTATTTTATTTGGTAGATACTATAAATGGGATTATGTTTGTGGTTTCTTTTTCAGGTTGTTCACTGTTGTCATATAGAAATGTTACTGAATTGTGTATGTTGATTTTATATCCTAAAACAACTGAAATTGTTTATCAGTTCTAATAACTTTTTGGTGGAGTCTTTAGGTTTCTCTAAATATAAGACCATATCCTATGCAAGCAAGGATAATTTTAACTTCTTCCTTTCCATTTGGATGTCCTGTATTTCTTTCTCTTGTCTGATTTTTCTAGCTAGAACTTCCAGTACTATGGTTGAATAAGAGTGGTGAAAGTTGGCATCCTTGCCTTGTTCCAGATCTTAGATAGAGGAAAGGCTTTCAGTTTAGCTGTGAGTCTGCCGTATATGGCTGTTATTGTGTTGAGGTGTGTTCCCTCTGTATCCAGTTTTTTGAGAGTTTCTATCATAAAACACTATTGAATTTTGTTTAATGCTTTTTCAGCATTGGTTGAAATGATCATATGGTTTTTGTCCTTTGTTCTGTTGATGTGATGTATGATTTGCATATGTTGAGCCATCCATGCACCAGTAGAATGAATCCCATTTGATCATGATGAATAATCTTTTAAATGTGTTGTGAAATTTGGTTTGCTAGCATTTTCCTGAGGATTTTTGAATCTATGTTCATCAAAAATATTGGCTTACATTTTCTTTCTTTATTGGGTCTTTGTCTGGTTTTGGCATCAGGATGATATGATCATCATACAATGAGTTTGAGAATATTTCTTCCTCCTCAATTTTTGAAATAGTTTAAGTAGGATTGGTTCTTTAAATGTTTTGTAGAATTTAGCATTGAAGTCATTGTGTCAGTGGGATTTTCTTTCATGGGAGACTTTTTATTGCTGTTTCTAGCTCCTTACTTATTATTGGTATACTCAGGTTGTGAATTTCTTCCCAGTTCAATCTTGATAGATTGTATGTGTTTGGAATTTATCCATTTCTTTAAGGTTTTCTGATTTATTGGCAGATAGTTATTCATAGTAGTCTTTAATTATCCTTTAAATTTCCATAATATTAGTTATAATGTCTCATTTTCATCTCTGATTCTATTTATCTGGATATTGTCTCTTTTTTTCCCCTTACTAGACTAGAAGTTTGTCAATTTTGCTTACCTTTTCAAATAATCAAGTTGTCATTTCATTGATCATTTTTGTTTCAATTTCATTCATTTCTACTCTGACCTTTATGGTTTTTTTCTTCTACTAATTTTGGGTTTGGTTTGCTCTTACTTTTCTAGTTCTTTAAGATGCATCATTAGAGTGTTTATTTCAAGTTTTTCTACTTTTTTGATGTAGATAATTATCACTATAAACTTTCCTCTTAGTAATGCTTTTTCTGTATATCATAGGCTTTAACATATTGTGTTTTCATTTGTTTCAAGAAAATTTTTAATTTCTGTCTTAAATTTAAATTTCCTTCTTAAAAAATTTCTTCATTGACCCACTGGTCATTCAGGAAGATATTGTTTAATTTCCATTTGTTTGTATGGGTTCCAATGTTTTATTCCATTGTAGTCAGAGAAAATTCTTGATATGATTTCAATCTTCTTTAAATTTTTTAAGAATTTTTTTTGTGGCCTATCATATAGTTTCTCTTAGATCCATGTGCTAAGAAGAATGTGTATTCTGTAGCTGTTGGATGAAATATATATATATATATATATATATATATATATATATATATATTCCATTTGGTTGATAATGCAGATTAAGTCTGCTATTTTTTATTGTTGTTGTTGTTGTTCTGTCTGGATGGATCTATTAAATGCCGAAATGGGGTGTTGAGGTTTCCAACTATTGTACTGGGGTTTATAGTTCTCTTTAGCTCTAATAATATTTGTTTTCTGTATCTGAGTGCTACAGTGTTGAGTGAATATACATTTACAATTATATCCTCTTGCTGAATTGGCCCATTTGTCATTATAGAATGACCTTATTTGGCTCTTTTTATAGTTTTGAAATTATTTTATCTGATGTAAAACAGAACCTAGTCCTGTTCTCTTTTGGTTTCGATTTGCATGGAATATCTTCTTTCATCCCTTTATTTTCAGTCTATCTGTGTCTTTATAATGAGATGTAAGTTTCTTGCAGGCAGCATATAATTTGGTCTTGTGTTTGAATCCATTCAACCACTCCATGTCTTTTGATTGAAGAGTTTAGTCTATTTACATTCAATGTTATTATGTATAGGCAAGGATTTACTACTTACTGCCTTGATTTTATTTAATATCTGGTTGTTTTGTGGTCCTCTATTTTTTCTTCCTTCCTTCCTGTCTTCATTTGTTTAAAAGTGAATGTTTCTGATAGTATGTTTTAATTCCTTTCTTTTTATTTTTTATGTAACTCTTGTAGACTTTCTGCTTTAAGGTTACCATGAGACTTGAAAAAATATAACCAATTATCTTAAACTGATGACAACTTAACTCTGATTACAAAAAACAAAGACAAAACTAAAAAAAAGGTCTATACTTTAACTTCTTCTCCCTGATTTTTGGCTTTTTTTGTTTCTCTATATATCTTTTTATGCTATTTAGCTCTTAAAATGTTGTTGAAGTTATTACTTTTGGTAGGTTTGTGTTTCAATCTTTCTAATGAAGGTATGGGTGGTTTACACATAAGAATTACAATGATAGAGCATTTTGTGTTTGTGTACATATTAAAAGTGAGATTTTTTAAATACCTTCAGATGATTTCTGATTGCTCATTAGCATTCTTTTCTTTCTAATCGAAGAACTCTCTTTGGTATTTCTTATAGGACAGGTCCGGTGTTGACAAAATTTCTCACCATTTGTTTGGGAAAGTGTGTTTTTCTTTTTTATGTTAGAAGGTTATTTTTGCAGGTTATAATATTCAAGAATTAAAGTTTTTTCTTGTGCACTCTAAATATGTCATGCCACTCTCTGCTGGCCTTTAATGTTCCCACTGAGAAGTCTGTTACCCAAAGTATTGGAGCTCCTTCATATGCTATTTTTTTCTTGCTACTCCCACATAGCACCAGGAGTTGCCCAAGGACTCCATTCTTTTTATCCTGATTGCCTTTCAAATTTAGTCCAGAGCTCAGATCACTTTAGTCAGCTGGTGTTGGAGCTAACCAAAACTCAGATTCCTACATTTGAAGCAGAGACTTTCCCTCTGACCAAGGCTAGTCTAATTTCTCTGTGGGAATACTTCTTCCCTGTGTTGTATTCCCCTGTGACAAGGCAGCACTGAGTTCCAGTACAAAATCCCACAATTACTTCACTCTCCCTCCCCCATGTACACAGATTCTCTTAACATCTCACACTGGTGTGGTGGTTTTCAGGGCATCACGGGGCATGAGGCATGGTAGAAAAGGCAATGCAAAACTCTATATTCTATCTTCTTCAGTGCCTCTTTTCTTGGTATGATGATAAAACCAGGTACTGTGATCATCCACCTGATTTTTCATTCTTATGAAAGTGTTTTCTTGCATGGATAGTTGTTCAAGTAATGTTCCTTTGGGGGGATGATCACTGGAGGGTTCACCTGCCATCTTACTCCATCCCAATACATCCATTCCAGAAATATTTTAAGTAAAACTAAAATCTGGTAAAGTACCTCCTAAAATTTAACAAAATATGTCTTCCATATTGGCAATAATTAAAAAAAATATAATCATGCCAAGTACTGATGAAGCTATAGAGAAATAAAAAGTGTCATATACTGTTGGTTGTGTATATACATTGGTTAAATCATATTACAAAACAAGTTAGAATTATGTGGTTAATTTGAATATATGCAAACTCTATTACCCAGCTAGATGGGCAGAATTCTAGATGGTACACATGACCTTTGGTCCCTGGCATTATGCCCATGATTATGTTAACTCACATGGCAAAAGAGATATTAAATCTATATTTAAGGTTACTAATTAGTTGTTCCTAAGATAGATTATCTAGGTATGTCATATGAAATCACATGACCCCATTAAAGCAGAGAGCTTTCTCCAGCTGGTGACAGAGCAAAAAAAGGTCCAAATCATGACAGGAATTCAACCTAGTGATGTTTTTGTTGCTAAAAATGGATAAACCTCATGGCAAGTTACTTTCAGTTGGCCTCTAGGACGTCAACAAGGCTCCTGGCTGACAGCCAGTAGAGGATATTAGAAAACTCACTCCTACCACCACCAGGAACTGAATTTGGCCAATAAACTAAAAAAATCTTTTTTTTTTTTTTTTTTTTTTTTTGAGACAGAGTCTCACTTTGTTGCCCAGGCTAGAGTGAGTGCTGTGGCATCAGCCTAGCTCACAGCAACCTCAAACTCCTGGACTCAAGCGATCCTACTGCCTCAGCCTCCCAAGTAGCTAGGACTACAGGCACGTGCCACCATGCCTGACTAATTTTTTGTATATATATTTTTAATTGGTCAATTAATTTCTTTCTATTTTTAGTAGAGACGGGGTCTCACTCTTGCTCAGGCTGGTTTCAAACTCCTGACCTCAAGCAATCCACCCACCTCGGCCTCCCAGAGTGCTAGGATTACAGGCGTGAGACACCGCGCCCGGCCTAAAAAAATCTTAAAAGTAGACTCTTTCTCAAAGCATCCAGACAAAAGCCAAGCTCAGTAAATATATTTATTATGGTTTATGAGACTCATAGCATAGAGCCCAAGTAAGTATGCCCAGATTGCTGACCTGTAGAACATTGGGATAAGAGATTTTTATTGACTTAAGCCACTAAGTTCATGATAATTTGTTAGAGAGCAAGAGAAAATGAATACATCAGCCATCCAATCTCTAAGTATATGCCAAAAAGAAATTTCTGAGCATGAAAATAATGTATATATACACATACTTTATATATATTTAAATATATTAATGACATTACTCTAAAATATAAAACATAAAAGGAAAATATCTATTAATAGTAAAATTATGATATACACATTTAATGGGATATTTCTACAATGAAAGTAAATGAATTGTACCTACAAAGAATAATGTAAGTAATCTTACAATATTGAGTGAAAAAAAGAAATATATAAAATATATAATGTGAATCCATTGATATTTGTAAAAATTTCAAAAGCATGCAAACTAAGTTGTATTTTTAGGGATGTTTACATAGGTGTTTACTACTATAATTTAAAGCAAGGAAATGATAAATACAAAAACCTGCATAGTGATTATATTTAGGGTAACATAAGCAATACTTTGTGTTTGCATAGGTGATAAACAAATACAAAGGAAACAATAACTAAGGTAAAAGCATTTCAAGAAAATAAAAAAAAAAATCTAGCATTGAGGAGTACAACTGTACCTGAATAGTTTTTTGATACCTGAGGATTTTTTTATGTGTGATATTAGGCAGGTTGTGAGTCTCAAAATAAATTCCCCTATTCCCAGCTATTGAACACCAGCAATTAAAAATTCTACTGGTACTTTGAGATGGCAGTCTGCTGACGTCCTCATTTGTCAGCAAATTAGTAAGCATTTTTTCCCTTTTCCTCAAACCACTTGTCCTCTTTCTTATGTCGCAGCCTCAAGGACAAGTGCCAAACTTTCTCAGTAACAGAATTTGATGTCCCCACCTGGGGGCTGCATCAGTCTCTGGTGGAGTGTCACCCTGCAACTGCTGGAGGAAGCAGGGAGCAGCCCTGGGAGAAACCATGGGTTTTCACTGGAAGGAGTGGCTTCTTTTTGAGGTAAGAGAGGAAGGGACAGCCCCAGTAGTTACCAGTGACTGTTTTAGATTTGGGGAATTCTGGTTTCTGTCTCCCTAAAGTAGACACAACTCTCCATAACCTGAACTGAGTTGAGAAGAAGGAAACAGATATAGGAAGTGCTGTGACAGCCACTGCCATTTGTAAGTAAAGTTCCCTGGGATGCTGAGACCTTGTTTCTATCCATATGGGGGGTTTTCACACCTCCCTGTTAGATTTGTTTTGAGGTGCCCATTTGAGGGGTAGAAAACAAGTGGTTGAGTGGAACTAAGGAAGCCAGTTTGGATTTGGAGCTCATTTGCAGTTCCCAAGGAACCTGGGAGATATTGATTCTTGTTTATGAGAATTTGGTTCTCATTTGTTCCCTTTGGATTAGGATATGTTGATAATCATTTGAGAATTTAGCTCTCATTGGGATGGTTCCCATTTGGTCAGCTGTAGCATTTTGTGTTGAGAATTTTCTGTATTTATATTTGTTATTTGTGTTTCGCTGCAACATCAGAAAGCTTAATCTCTTAGGGAAAAATTGTTGGCTGCCAATGTACGTGCTGGAGGGTGAGGAGAAATGGCTGTTAATGAAAATTCCCATTTGATTGATAGACCATGACATTTTAGATTATTTGTGTTGGGAATTCCTATATTGTTTGTGTTTGATTGTTTGCGGGGTTTTTTATGGTGAATTTTTGTACCTAAGTCTAAAGCTTATTGTGATACCACTTGTCTGGAGTGTGAGGAAAAGTAGTGGTTGATGGTCCATAGTTTATTCTGAGCTATTGGTTCTTTTAAAATTCAGAACTCAAATGGTCTATCTGCCACTTTAGAGTTAAAATATTGAGTCTCAAGCTCTCTACTTGAGATAAACTCATTGTTATGGTATATAAAATGATCTGTTTGTATGATTTTTGATAAATAAGATCCTTCCACCCACACTGGAACCCCCACAGTCAGCCAGGGCAAAGTGCCAGGTGGGGCCACAACCTGTGGGTGGACCCAACAAGAGGGAGGGCTTGTTCATGTAGCCCACCCCTGAGCAGTATGCAGCAAGGAGGAAGAAACACCTGCCACTGCTGCCATTTTGGCACCATTAGAGGAATCAGAGAGGGTGCCACCAGAACTAATTCTTTAATACTATACCTAGTAAAATATGACTTGGGGTTCAGAATGGTCTCTCCAGGGGGAAAATTCAGTTTGGCCAGAAAGAACCCATAGCCAGGGTGGGCAATTTGCAGCAATATCATATAGAGGGCTTGAATATGAAATAACAGCCAGCAGGGTCCTTTGAGACAGTCAAAAGGAATGGGCAAAAATGTCATCACAGACTGACTTTTTGTAAAAAAGAAAGACCTTGAAAGGAACATTGCCCCAAATTGTAAAGGATTCTGGATACAGAAAGCCTCAAGGAAAGCAAATCATTTTTTGTTTCTTTGTTTGTTTGTTTTTTAAATCTAGCATGGTAAAAGAGGAGGCCCAGAGTCCACTGACTTCAAATATCCCTACGGGAGCCCTGGACAAAATTGACAGTGGAAATTCAGTTGGCACTATCTACATGGACAGAAGAAGTCCAGGGCCACCCCTTCCCCCAACTACCATCCCGATGCCCAGCTCTGCCATTCCTAGTGCTCTGTGAGGCAGGGAGAGGTGATAGGGGAGGGGCCCTGCGGCTGCAAGGCAGCCATGGACAAGCAATGGCTGAGAAACTCATCACAGTGGGCCCAGGTAGCAGACATGGGTGAGCAGCAGGAGCACTGAGGGTTGTTTTAGAAGCACCAGAAGCTCACCTCTGGAGATTGGGAGGGCACTACCAAGTTCCTGCTGGATGAATACCAGGGCCTGGTGAAGTGCACAGAAGACTACCATTGTGCTTTGAAATTGAGGTCTTAGCAAGCTTGCACGCAGATCAGTCCAGGAAAAGAGAATGGTATGCTAGTGATGGATGCCAAGGACAGATAGCTACAGAGATGGCTCAGCAGCTTTTCCTACTAAAGCAAGGATGTCACTAGAAACCCCACTGTCAACAGAAACCAGGAACACAATCCACAGAGCCCTGTGCATTTCACAAGTGTTATAATGGACCCTATATTGTAGCAGAGGCAACCCAACAAGTAAGCAAAGCCCAACATCTAGAATAAGAATTACATAAAGTGAGACAGGATATTGACACTTTCCCTCCTCTGGACAGGTAAGCCCTTTAAAAACAGACTTAAGTTAAGCCTCTAAAAAACACAGTTTAAGAGACACCCTTCTTAGCACCCTGAAGTAGCCACTATGCCTGAGATTGCCTCTTTCAGATCTCTGTCTCAGTTGGAAGGAAAGAAGTGAAAGAGACCCTATAAAGTGCTTCTAACAGGTCACACTTCCTTGAAATTGTCTGAAATGAAAACATTGAGTTCATCATACCAGATTAACTAGGAGGGGCTAGCCATTAGGTGATCTAAAGTATCTGTTAAAGAAAGAGATAAAGGTGAAAATGTTGATATTTTTACTAACATTTCTTTGATTATTTCTTCTGTCTATATGATGGAGAGACAACTCCTTAGTGAGCATTTTCCTGGACTGTAACCTCTTCTATTTGTCTGTCTTACTGCTGGGTTTGTCATCTTAAACTTTGTTCAGTGCTGTATATGATTTCTAAATTTGCAGAAGCCAGTCTCTCAGATCACCTACAGGGTGCAACTTATAACTCTGCACTCAGATGTCACATGTTTCTTTTCTAATCTAACCTTGTATCACACAAGCTGTACAAGGTTATAGTTCGTTTTGCCATGTCAATCCTCACTGTTGAAGCTATGAATTTATGCACCTGATAATCTGTTGTTGTAAATAAAAAGCTTTGCAATGGCATGCCTAAGTATAAAACTTCCGTCTAAAACATCACCCCAATTCAGTAGGAAGTAGCTTGATGACTATATTACCCCTCTTCCCACAGATATGGAAGGGTAATATTGATGGGGGGGGATATGTAACAGAGGAAATAAATTGTTGCTCCTCCTCCCATACATATGGAAAAATAGTATTGATGGTAGGTGGGGCAGTATGTAACAAAAGAAATGGCTTAAAAAATGTCAAAAATGTCTTTTTTTGTCTCTCTAAAACATCCCTTAATCCTTTTGGAGAGCTAGAAATTGCATCCTTACCTCAGAACAGTGTTTGGGAGGGGTAGGGGAGTGTCCTTTGTTCTTTGTGGCATAGGAGATAGGATTAATCGAGGTAGAGGTCATGAGATTGTTTTAGTCAAAGATGAAACTATGGACATCTCTGTGCTTCTGTTCAGAGACTGAATGCTGGTACTTTGAGATGGGAGTCTGCCATCTTCCTCATTTTCCAGCAAATTAATAAACTTCTCTTTCTTCTCCTCAAAACAAAATAAAAAAATTCTATCATATTGTCTTTTCCTTTAGAATTTATTTATCTGTGATATGCTCAAACAAAAATATTTATGATGATTTAATATTAAACTAAACTATCTAGACAGAGATTTAGTTATCAGAATTACTATTTTGAGGGTGAGTAGTTAAATCTTGAACACGAAATACTTATTGGATGTTGGATACTGAGATGAGACAGTTGCAGCAAATTGATAAAAATGCAGGTTTCATCAAGGTAAAGAAAGGAAATTGACTTAAAAGGGCCATTAAGCACATAAAGAAGCACTTTGTTATATAATATCCCAATTTCAGATTCCTCCACTTTATTCAAAAACACACACTGAGGGTGAGCTAGAACAGCTCTTATATTAGTGTAAGAAATATTGGATGAAAAAATACTGAAAAAAAGTTGTGACTATGTGATTACATGTAAACATTGACCACAATAAATAACTTGCTTTTAGAAAAGGCAGGCTCCAATAAAAACAAAACAAAAAATCCCAAAGAATATAGACTTTAAATTTTAAGTAATGATATATACAATATAAAAATATAATAGAGAGGAAAAAGAAAAGAAAAAAGGGGGGAAGGATACTAGTAGAAAATTTGCCTTCAACAGTTTATGCCATAAGGTTCTTTATATCTCTGCTAGCCCTAGAATTGCTCATCTACACTGCTGGTTTATGTTGATAAAGGCAAGCAGATGGTTAGGAAATTATATGATTAACAACAGTCTGAGAGAGGTATTAGGATAAATAAAAAAATAATTATCCTTCATTAGATGTATATCCCACTTTGAAAAAGTATACCATGAGGACTTGCTTAAAAATAAAAACAAAATATTATAAATTTTCAGGATGGCCTTTTAGAAAAGGCATTGTGAATCCATCGGAGTCCAGGATAAGAAGAAAGGTGATGTTTATACAATGAAGACAAGTTGCAGCCCCCTCTTTCATCTATTAATCCAATATTCAAAACAGCCACTCTTTTCATTACAAGATATATTGAGGTCATTTATAGAAACAAACTGGTGAAGTGGTCAGAAGGTCAAGATGCAATGCTTTTTATAAAGGAGTTAAAAACTTCCCTAGCAATTTCCTACTTTAAGTAAACATATGAAGTCCCTTCTCTAAGGCAGTTAAGAATAATCCCTACAAAACTGTGGGAAAATAAAAAAGTATACATGGGGCATATTGAGAAAAATAAAACAAAGTAGTTAGTATGTTGAGTGAATGACTAGGTCTTATTGCCTATAATTCATGCTGGGGCCCACAACCAAATGCAAATGAGTCTACTTTCTCAAGTCATCTCTAAATGTAACCTCTCATCTACCTTGTGCAATGAGAACTCTGCTGCAAAGCATCATCAAAGGCAGTGATTACAAAATAATGATAAAACTATTCTATGCTTTTCCATTTCTTTGAGTCATCTTTCCTCAGTGATTTCTTTCCTCAGTGTTTTGTATTTAATAGTTCTCTTTATAGAGATCTTTCACCTCCTTGGTTAAATATATTTCTAGGAATTTTATTTTCTTTGTAACTATTGTGAATGGTACTGAGTCTTTAATTTGACTCTCAGCTTGACAGTTACTCATGTATATGAATGTTACTGATTTGTGTTCAACTGGTTTTATAATCCAAGACTTTGCTGAATATAGTCATCAATTCCAGTTGTCTCTTAGGGGGGATTTTCTGGACGTATGATCATATCATCAACAAAAAGTGATAGTTTGGTCTCCTCTTTCCTGATTTGAATACCATTTAATTCTTTTTCTTGCCTGGTTGCTCTGGCTAGGACTTCCAGCACCATGTTAAATAGAAATGGTGAAGGAGCCACCCTTGTCTTTTTCCAATTCTTAGTGGGAATGCTTTTAACTTTTCTTCATTAAGTATGATGTTGGCTGTGGATGTGTCATATATGGCTTTTATAATCTTGAAACACGTTCCTTCTATGCCTAATTTTTTGAGGGTTTTATGAGGAAAGGGTGCTAGATTTCATTGAATGTGTTTTCTGTTTCTATTGAGATGGTGTATGGTATTTTTTTTTGCTTCTGTTTATGTGGTGAATAATATTTATTGGTCTACATACACTGAACCATCCTTGCATCTTTGAGATGAAACTAACTTGGTCATGATGGATTATTTTTTTCATGTGCTGTTGAATTTGGCTTATTAGTATGTTATTGAGGATTTAGGAATCTATTTTCATAAGGGATATTGGTCTGTAGTTTTATTTTTTTGTTGTATTCTTTTCTGGCTTTGGTATCAAGATGAAACTGGCTTTGTAGAATAAGTTGGGGAAAATTCCCAAATGGAAAGTCATATCATGCTTATACATAGGTTAAAATATCCGTACTACCCAAAGCGATATACTGATTCAATGCAATCCCCTTCAAAATGCCAACATCACATTTCACAGACCTAGACAAAATAATTGTATGCTTCTTTTGGAACCAGAAAAGAGCCCAAATAGCCAAATAAATCTTAAACAAAAAGAACAAATCTGGAAATATCACATTACCAGACTTCAATCTATACTACAAGGCTATAGCAACCACAACAGCATGGTATTGGCACAAAAAAAGAGACAGAAAGTGGAACAGAACAGGGAACCCAGATGTGAAACCATCCATACACACCCAGTGATCTTTGACAAAGCAGACAGCAATGTGCACTGGGGAAGAGAAGTACTATTCTATAAATGGTGCTGGGAAAATTGGATAGCCACATGCTGAAGAATGAAACAGGATCTATATCTCTCATCTTTCCCCAAAATTAATTCAAGTTGGATAAAAGACTTAAATGTGAGGTATGACCTTAAGAACTCTAGAGACAATGTTGGGAAACCTCTTCTAGATATCGGCCTAGACAAAGAATTTATGAAGACCCCCAAGAGCAATCATAACAACAAAAATAAATAAATGGAATTTTATTAAATTAAGAAGCTTCAGCACAGCTAGGGAAATAATCAACAGAGCAAATAGACAACTTATAGAATGAGAAAAATTATTTACCTGGTATATATCCAATAAAGGACTAATAACCATAATCTACAAAGAACTGAGGCAAATCATTAAGAAAAAACAACCCCATTAAAATGTGGAGAGTGGGCAAAAGTCATGAACAGAAATTTTCAAAATATATTTTAAATATATTTTAAAAATGCTCAATGTCATTAATCATAAGAGAAATGTGAATTAAAACCACAATGAGTCTTCACTTTACCCCAATTAGAATGGCTTTTATTAAAAACTCCAAAAACAATAGATGCTGATGTGGATCCAGAGAGAATGGAATACTTATACACACTTGATATGACTGTAAATTAGTATAACTTTTATGGAAAACACTATGGAGATTCCTCAAAGAACTACAAGAAGACCTACCATTTGATCCAGCAACCCAGTTACTGGCTATTTACCCAAAGGAATATAAGTCATTTTATCAGAGATAGACCTGCATGTGAATTTGTAATGCAGCAACATTAACAATTTCAAAGACATGGAATCAATCCAAGTACTCATCAATTCATAAGTGGATTAACAAAATATGATACACATCCATGAAGAAGGATGAATTAAGGCATCATACATGAATTTGGAAGGACCTGAAAACCTTATCCTAAGTATCTAAATAATGGAAAAATAAATACCATGCGTAATCACTATTTAATTGGAACTAACCGATGTGCACACATGTGCACAGAAGGAAGTAAAGCTAAATGGAAATCAAGCATGGGGAGGGTGGAGGATGGGGTTTTGAAATACCTACCTAACAGGTATACCTAATGAGGATACCTGCTAGTATATCTATGAGAGTGAGCACTATCTGGGTGATGGGCACACTTACAATGCTCACTTAAGCAAAAAAAAATTAATCCACATAAACAAAAACATTTATACCTCTGTAATATTTTGAAATTAAAAAAAAAAATCCATGGTCAGACCACACTGATTTGAGACTGCTCAATAAATTGGTAATGCATCTAGCCAATATACAATTAGTCACATACATTTATTTATGTATATATGTATGATACAGAGTATCACTCTGTTGCTAGGGCTAGAGTGCCGTGGCATCAGCCTAGCTCACAGCAATCTCAAATTCCTGGGATCCAGTAATCCTACTGCCTCAGTCTCCCAAGTAGCTGGAGCTACAGACATGTATCACCATACCCGGCTAATTTTTCTATATAAATTTTTAGTTGCCCAGTTAATTTCTTTATATTTTTTAGTAGAGATGGGGTCTTGCTCTTGCTCAGGCTGGTCTCTAACTCCTGAGCTCAAACATTCCACCCACCTTGGCCTCGCAGAGTGCTAGGATTACAGGCATGAGTCACCTAGTCACAAACTTTATTTAATCACGTCTGTAACTCATTCTTATATATGAGGCTATTTTACTTCAAAAATATACCATTCCCCCACAACCCCTTCTTTGCTTCTAAATATCTCAAGTTGTTATATAAGACTATGAAGGTGGGAGCCATGGGGGATGGGGCTGAGTAGCATCACAGGAGCCCTGTGTGTGGCGTGCCAGGGCCAGGTGGCAGCATGGGGGCTGCTTGGGCAGGGCTGTGGGTTTGGGTGTCAGTGCGAGAGCCACAGGAGTAGGGTTGTGGGGCCTGGGAACCACAGAGGCAAAGCCACATGGCCTGGCAGCAGTTACTTGGGTGGGGCCATAGGGTCACATGGCAGTAGGAGTCACATGGTCACATGGTCACAGGAGTCATGGGCTAGGGCTGCAGGGTCAAATGGGATTTGGGGAGCCATGGAGGTGAGGCCATGTGGTTGGGCCACCAGGTGACCAGTGCTCTCCCATGCCCAGGTCCCCCTGAGGCAGTCACTGTGAAGCTCCTCATGTGGTATTGGAGGTTCCCGTTCTACTTGAATCCCCCATGGTGAGGGAGGTGAACTCAGCTCCCAGTCATCAGGCAGGCAAGATTGCCTGCTCTTCCTGCTCCCTCCCTGGCACAGCAGGGGCAATGTGGAGGTGGCTACAGCAAAGCTGATTCCTGTGTAGACCAGGCATTCTGGACCTGAGAGTTCAGAATGGTGTCAGTTGGAGCAACCTAGAAACAGAAGCAACCAGTCCCAGCTGTGCTGCTTTCCAGTGCAATTTACTGTACAGACCCCAAGCAGCTCCCTGATCAGTCTGGAAGTCTGTGGTGGGGCCACCCTCTCAGCTCAGGCTACACTGTCTGTGGGGGGAGTATGGAGTCCCAGAGTTCTTTCCTCCTGTCCTTCTGCATGGGTTAATGCTTCTCCCAGGTACCTTCTAATCTCGTCAAATAGATCACCTCATCTCCTTCTCTTTTACTCTAAGTGTCCCCCATCACTTCTCTGATGATTCATGGTACTCTCTCCAAGAAGGCTCATCTGTAAGTGGGCATGCACCTGCAACTTTCAGTCCTCTCCTTGAGAGCAGTGGGTGTGGCTGCTTCTAGTCCACTATCTTGTCTGTATCCTCTCCATAGATAGTTCTAAAAGCCTGCAAGGTTTTCCTGCAAACGATGGGAACAGTTGATTAGAGGCTGAGGAAGGTAGCAGGTGGACAACCAGAAGAAGAGGCTTTAGTTCATTTCTAGGTAGCTTCTGTTGGTGGCAGAAACAGATCTCCAAGACATCCACAAAAGCACCAAGAAAGGCAGATCCAGCTTTAAGCAATGGCTGAAGCTAATGAAAGCCAATTCAAAAAATACGAGTCTTGAAAGAGATTTTCTGCACTTACTTCTAAGAACTTCCTCTCTTAAATCTGCAGAAGCCAGACCAATTAGTGAGTGGGAGAGAATGAGGAGAGGATATCATAGGCAGGAAAACAGGGAAGAACAAAACCATAGCCTATCCCCAAATGTCATTACCACATGATACAAGCTAGAGCAAAGGTTGAAGAAACTTAAAGTTTAAATGAAATTCTGAGTTTGTGACCACTTTACAGAAATAATTATTTAAAACCCTGAATGTGTCTATTCCTGGGTAAAATTATCCAAAAGACTTTTTTATTATCTGAACAACTAAAGAAATCCTGCAACCTATACAAGGTATATCATTAAATACCATAAGCAGAGACTTCTGGTTAACCTCTAGAACAGGGGTCAGCTATTTTTTTCCTGTAAAGGGCCTGATAGCAAAAATTTTAGGTTTTGGGGGCCAAGTACAAAAATTGATGCTATTATTTAGGTGTTTATAAAACAGTTAAAATGCATTTCCACAAATTTTTTATTGATAAATTCAAAATGTAATAATACTTGAGTAATTATTTTTGGTAATACAGGTATAAAGTAAGGAAAATTGAATTCTTTTGGGGTGGATAACATTTCACTTAATTGGGCTTAAAAGTTAGTGTTCCTTATTATCAAATTGATTACACAGGTTCATCTATAATATTGATTCTTAGCTCATGAGCTGTACATACACAGTCAGTGGGCTAGATTTGGCCCCTAGGGTGTTATTGGCTTGCCCCTCTTATGGGCTCCAATACTTTCATCAAAATGATTAAAACTGTACATATCTAATTACCTGAAGTTTCCCCAGATGAAGGTATGGATACAAATGAAGCCACCAGGTACTGGGGAGGGAGTAAGCCAGGCGAGAGGCAAAAGAAGGCAGGTAGCCCTCTGAAAGGTACGGAAGAACAATGAACACAGGAATCCTCATGCTTTCCCTTCTTCTGGTGGTTCCACTTGTAGTAAATACTCTCCACAGTGACCTTTCTGCATTAGCCCCTGCTGAAACTATCAGTTGACACCAAAATTAATTGAAAGAAAATGAATTTTCCAGAAGTGAAGGGAAGAGCGATCACAAAGATTTTCCTCTTCTTCAAGAGAGCAGCTCCTATCCCTTGTTCCATAGATTTCTTCCTACTGCCTCCTCTCTCCTTAAAAGAATTAGTCAAGTAAATTGATGCCATTTATTAGGACATTGACATAAGTAAATGAGAAACTTTGCAATAGAGTTGATCGATAGCTGAAATCATCGATGAAGATGAGATTTCTTCCTCAGAAAACACACTATTCCATATAATATCTTATTTAGATCTGTAGCACTTTAGCATTTTCAATACTTTTCTCTGGAATTGGGTACCCAACATTGAAAATCCCACAATTTAGTGATCGAATTTGATTCGGTTCTAACCAGGCAAGGTAGTAGTTATTGCTTCGCAAAGATGAAACAATTTTGTTATTGTTTTCTGGGATATAAAATGAACAAAAATGATAGCATAAACTCAACAGGAGTTGGAGGAAATACTGACACGTTATGATAAATGATTATGTGAAACAGAAAGCAAGGCACAGCCATGAAATCTTTCCTAAATTCTTTTATTTGTGTAGAGAAGCTGTTTAGTTTGCTTTGATACATTGCTAATGTACTGTGGAAATGGGTTTACTAGATTTATAAGGCATCATCTGGATACCTGTAAAAAGGGAGAAAACTCCCTGGGAATCACTTCAGTGTCATTTGGGAAGCCCAGTTAATTGAAGAGGTTAAGAAGACAAGCCTTGCCTTTTGGGAAGTTCTCTATGTTCGGATTGCTCAGACTTTTTGACCCTTTCACATAGTTATCAATTTTTCCATTAGATGTTAATGAGGATCCAACCATAGGAAGCCGATCCCAGAATGGGAGATATTAGTGTCCCTGTCACCTGTCTGGCCTGGCTGAAGGCAGCTAAATGTCATTTGTAAACATATATGACAACTTTTAAGAGGTCTAAGGATGCTTGTAACATCTGGATTTACAAGCCCCTTTTTCACACATGACTCACTGGTTTAAAAGAAAAACAGAAAAAAAAGAAATGTGATTAGCTTTTAAAAATGGCAGTATAATGAGGCTTGAATGGGGCAAGAAACAACTTTATGTCCATAACAGGGAAGAATTTAGAGGAAAATTAATCATAAATGTACTAACCACCCCTTAAAAATTAAAACCTAAGAAATTTTGTCAAATGCGACTACAAATATATTTTGCTTCAAAAGGCAAAGTAATTTATTCAACTTCACATTTCCCATTTTACAAATGCTTTTTGAATGCCTGTTTACAGATATAATATTAAAAATCAATTCAATTATAGGCCAATTTGACTAGAGTCAAAAAGGGACCTTTGAAGTCATCTGGATCACCAATTTTCTGGCCTCTGGAAAGTAAATGTCAGTAGCATCTTCCTGTCCATATGTCAAACAAAAACTCTCAACCAGAGTACCATTCATTTTACAGATGGAAAAACTAAATGCAGAGGAGTTGGATGATAGTACAGACTTCATAACATAATTTTTAGAGGTTCAATATATCTAGACTTAGACTGACTCAAAATCCTGGTTCTACCATTTACCCACTTAAGAGACCTTGAGAAATTTTGTTTTACCTCAATTGGTATCTATTTATTTTGCTGTTGAAAAATTAAAAACAAAAGAAAGCACATAGCTATATTTACCACCTATGGATATTGTGGGGAAAAACAGCTGTACGTGCCTCCTATGAATGTTTTTGCTAATTTTTCTAGTTGATTTTAAATACTTGAACAATACTATCGGTCAATTCTATCTAATTGACATTAATAGAATACCAAACAACCACAAAATGTACATTCTTCTCAACTTACATAGAACATCCATTAAGATGCACCATGTTCCAGGCCATAAAACACATTTTGACAGATTTACAACAATAAAAATTATACAAAGTGTGTTCTCAGACCACCGCAGAATTGAAATAGACAAGACCACAAGATGATAGCTGGACAAATTAAAAACTTGTGTAGATTAAACAACATACTTCTAATAAATGGGTCAAAGAAAAAATCTCAAAATAAATTTAAAACAAAGTTTGAATGAAATAAATATAAAAATACAACTTATCAAAATATATTGAATATAGCAAATTAAGTGTTTGGAGGGAAAATTTATAGCATCAAATGCATATATTAGAAGATAGGATAGCTATAAAATCAATATTCTAAGCACTCATATAGTAAACTAGAGAAAGAAGCAATTTAAGCATAAACAAAGCAGCAAGAAAAAAAGTAAAAATTAGAGCAGAAATCAATAAAATGAAAAATAATGAAAAAAAATCAACAAAACCAAAAGTTGTTTCTTTGGAAAGGTCAACAAAGTTATAATAAGCAGGCACACCAAAAAGTAGAGAAGACACAACAAATACTATACAGGAAAGAGTAGGTCATCTGTACTAACAGTTTGAAAAACACAAAACTATTTACATGTATAACCATCAGTAGTTGCCAGGGGTTCAATGGCGGGAGGGATAAAGTGTTAAATAGTAAAACACAGGTGACTTTGTATGCTGATGAAATTGTACTGTGTGATGCTATGAAGGTGAATTTAAGATATTAAGCATATGTCAAAACCTACAGAACTTTATAGCACAGAGTAAACCTTAATATATGCAATTTAAAAAAGTCATTTAAGAGGTTAGATAATCCCACAAGGTAATGAAGAATGCGATTAAAGAAACTAAGCATATTACAAATGTATGAAACAACTACACTGAAGGGTAATAGGAAAAAGAGACTGACCTAACTAACTTTGCAAATAAATGGAGTCTGTAATATTAAAGCTAGATAGAGCTACATGTAAGCAATATACTCTAATTGATAAAATTATTTTCTATGTGGGTATGGGCTAGCAATTTTATAACCATTATATATGTCTATTGGAATTTGACAATCAAGTCACTGAATGGTGGAGGTCGTATTTCTTACTGTTGAACTGGGATTTTACAGATATACAAAGGGAGGAGGCTATAGTGATCCATATAGTGATAGAATAGAGTTAGAAACATTAGTATGAACTCATATTTAGCTTAATATAGATATAAATGGGTACATACAGAAATATTTGTATACATTTGTACAAACATGGGTGAATATACACACATAATACATATCCTCACTGTGCCACCTGACAGGGGCTATAAGCTATGACACCTCAGCAGTAATAAGCACACCTAGCACTCATATTTGGGTTTCTAGTTCATTCTCCAATGAAAGTAACCATGATTCCTTGGAAAAATGGATGATTCTAGAATTGAGGAAGGGCATATACAAAATGAACCTGGAACATTTTGTAATGCCAGAAAGCAAGGAAGTGCTTGCATTGATGGGAGTATGTCAAAGGGATAAAACAGCCAATTGAAAATGTTCCCAATGGCCAAAGGTAAAATAATTTGAGAATGAAATAAATTAGATAGTATTATACCCCAATGCAATTAAACCCAAATATACAAAATAAATATTCATGAATCCATATTGGTAAAAATAAATGATCAAATTAATTAAGAAAATGTAAATCTGCTATGAAGAATAATTATAAATAATTTATACATATTCTCCATTCTGAAGGAGAGAGAGCATAATTCCCCACACTGGGCTACACATGCTATCTTTCATTCAATGAGTAGAGGTTGGAAAGAGAGGGAAAAAGAAAAACTGTGGAGAAAACTCACAACACTATCTCAGTCAGCTGATCAAGGTCAACATTAACAGTGATAAGTCATGTTGATAGTACATACCCTTAGTATACATTATATAATAAAATGGCACGTTACCTCTTTGGTTTTCCTCCCAAACGCCACATCTCCTGTTCATTCATGAGAAAAACATCAAATTCTAATGGAAGAACATTCTACAAACTATCTGACCAGTACTTTTTAAAACTTTCAAAAACAAGGAAAATTGGAGAAACTGTCACAGTGCAGAGCATCCTGAGGACACATAATAATTACATGAAATATGTTATCTTGGATGAGATCCTAGAACCAAAAAAATGTCATTATGTTAAAAACTACTAAAATTTGAATACTAGGAGTTTTAGTTCATAACACCATGTCAATTTTCATTCGTTAGTTGTAATAAGAAGTGTAAGACAGGTACCATACTAATGTAAGATGTTTTCTTTTTGAAAAGAGGGGAATGTTGGGGGCAGTACATGGGGAATTCATAAGCTTACTAGGTGTAGATGTGGACAGGTGTCACACTAGGCAGAGAGCACTGTTCTTTATTGTTCTTGCTAATATAACATACCTTTTCTTGATCTTAATAGACAATGAGATGCCTCTTAAAGACAAGTAGCAGTACTGTTGGGTTTTACAGGTATAAACAGTCTAAGAAGGACAATTGTTTCCAAGACTTTCCTCTGAAATCATTTCATGTTTTTAAACGAGGTTTCTGAAAGTGGATGCTTTTACACAGCTGTATGAGTAATCTATGTGATACTTGTTAAAAGGCAAATTCCTTGGCCTTCCCACAGTTTTCTTGAATCAGAATTTCCATGAGCTCTCTTTTAAACCACTGGGTATCATCATAAACTGTACATTGGAGTCACCCACCAAGATTGAAAAATAGCCATGATTGGGTCTCACCCCAATGGTGTCTGATTTAATTGGTCTGGAGCGTGGCCTGGGCATTGCACTGCTTAAAACACTCCACAGGTGATAATAATATGCAGCTAGGATTAAGACCACTTTTTAAAATATCTCTCCAGATAGTTCTCAGGCATACAGTTCAGAAACTACTGCTTATAACCAATTACTAGACTGCCTTTCTGAACCAGGTGATCTTGACATATGTGCTCCATCAGGGCTCAGATCTGCAAAAGGTAGGTGGACTCCCTGAAGTTAAATATCAATGTTGGAATCCAGGTGACCTGATTCATTAAAATGTGTTTCCCTATGTTTAAGGAGACTGATTACAAATACATTCCTTCATTTAACCAAGCTCTGTCATATAATGGCTAATATGTTTGATTGCAACATAAATTGCTCACCTATCAGCCATTTGCAGCTCTTTAGCCCTGTCTTTAAATTATTCTCCTGGTCTGGCCTTCACTCATATCATCTATTGTTTCCCTGACTACATTTGTAGAGTACAGCCTGGATTCCTCTCAGTTATACCATTTTTCTTTCAGTGAACTACCAGAGCATTTTTGTTTTGTTTTGTT